>JXCR01140188.1:8611-24996 GCA_002079205.1 Phalaenopsis hybrid cultivar | reverse complement strand
CTCCTAAATGTTCTCATAACTCTAATCAGTTTCTCTTCTCAAAACTCACTCAACTCGACCGCATGATCGCTAACAGTGCAAACGACTCTTCCAAGAAAGCATACTTCAAGTGCTTAGACAAGACTTTCACTTCCAACTCAGAGGCTTCTTCTATAGAGGACACTAATGATTTCCCATGTACAGTGATGTCCAAAGCTGGAATCTATCTCACTACACTCTAGGGTTCGCTTCTAACAGTAGATTTGATTCTTCCTTCGCGTTTTTTACTATATTCCTCAATATATACATGCTCTACTAGATCAGCGTCAAATGTAACCTAAAATTGTCTTCTAATCAACCAATCCATCATGTCTAACCAATAGCACGAATCGATTTTATAATATTAAATATTACATCTTATTCATTAATCCTCATAGTCAATTCCCCCTTTTGAATATCAATTATCGCTCTTCCAGTGACTAGAAAATGTCTACCTAAGATTATGGGAATATTTGTCTTTCTCCATATCAAGAACTACGAAATCTGCAGGGGATAAATTTATACACCTTAATCATGACATCCTTTATAACCTCTTAGGATAAGTCAAAGATCGGCCAGCAAATTGATAAGTTACAATGGTACGTTGGACTTCTCCTAAAAGCAGACAAAGGCATGAGGTTTATACTATCTCCTAAATCACATAAGGTTTTCCCAACAAAATTTTCTTCTATAGCACAGAGCNATAAGTCAAAGATCGGCCAGCAAATTGATAAGTTACAATGGTACGTTGGACTTCTCCTAAAAGCAGACAAAGACATGAGGTTTATACTAGCTCCTAAATCACATAAGGTTTTCCCAACAAAATTTTCTTCTATAGCACAGAGTGTGGTAAAACTATCAAGGTACTTCAATTTTTTAGCGAGCTCATTTTAAAAAATAGCACTACACTCCATACTCAAAGCTACGGTCTCAAAATCGCCAATTTTCTTCTTTTTTTTTCTTTGTTGAGAATGTCTTTCATGACTTTGACTTAGCTAGTTTTGTTTTAAGGCTTCAACAAAAAAAATGTTAATTATAAGCTTCTTAAGCACTTCCAAAAACCTCAAAAATTATTGATTAAGCTTGTGTTTTTGAAGCCACCGGGAAATGGTGAAAGTGATCTTTCTAGTTCCTTACTAGAAAGTGAGTGTGATTTTCCTAATTCTGGGATAGCTTGGTCAATAAATCTTTAGGGCGCAGGGTTGACTTCTTCCACACTCGGCTACTTCCTAGTCATTTTTTTACAACTTTTTTCCACTTCTTAATTTAATGGCTTTTACATATTCATTTTTTTTGTCTTTGGGATTGACTCCAGTATTGCTAGGTAGAGTTCACTGGGGTCTATAACTCAATGAGTTTGCTATTTGTCCTAACTGATTTTCAATTTTTCTTATTGTTGCAGCTTACTCTGCAATTAATTCCCCATTTGCATCACAATCTTTTCCAAAGATAATTTATTTTCCTTAAAACGTGTACTTAAAGTGAATCCAATTGGATAAGTCGGTCCAGTTTGTCACTACCTTGATTAATCCAATTACCTTCTGGGTTAGATTGATTGTTTCACCACTGTTAAGTTCCTATACCTTGATTATTATTATTCCAGTAAAATTTGAGTGATTCGTCTAGCTTGGATTGTAGGTGTTGGAATATAGGTTATTAAATCAATTAATTATAGCANTTGCTAGGTAGAGTTCACTGGGGTCTATAACTCAATGAGTTTGCTATTTGTCCTAACTGATTTTCAATTTTTTTTATTGTTGCAGCTTACTCTGCAATTAATTCCCCATTTGCATCACAATCTCTTCCAAAGATAATTTATTTTCCTTAAAACGTGTACTTAAAGTGAATCCAATTGGATAAGTCGGTCCAATTTGTCACTACCTTGATTAATCCAATTACCTTCTGGGTTAGATTGATTGTTTCCCCACTGTTAAGTTCCTATACCTTGATTATTATTATTCCAGTTAAAATTTGAGTGATTCGTCTAACTTGGATTGTAGGTGTTGGAATATAGGTTATTAAATCAGATAATTATAGCGTTCATGGATTCTACATGCATAGCATTAGAATCAACTAGTTGTCCATAAGTATTTTCCTCTATTATTGTTGACTTTAGTGCGGAATTAAACCCTAGATTGTCTAACTTCCTAGAGGTAGCAGCTGCTTAAGATGTTAAAATTGCTAAAACATCTGCATCATGCACGTTGACTATCTCCATAGGGTTGACTCTATCTAATATCCATTGAAAGTTATTTTTTGTCATCTCCTCAATCAGTATATACGCCTACTCAAATAGCTCAGACAAGAGTGATCCCTTAGCTACAGCAACAATTATGGACCTCAGCGATCCCACCAGTCCATTATAAAATCCTTGAATTATGAGTTTGTTTGATAAGACATGATGAGGACATTTCCTAAGTAACTTCTTTGTTAAAATTCAAAATAATGGGGAAAATATTTTATTGATATGAAAATGAAGTATAAATAACTCTTACATGAATCTTAAAATAGAAAAGACAATAAAAAAATAAATAGCAGGAAAAGAATGATATATCTCCTAATATCTCAAATTAATCAATTCATATTAATTGTTTGCAGATAAAGGAAACATCATAAAATAAAAAACCTAAAATAGGAAAGGAAAAAAATCCAATGCAAATAAATAATTTATTCCTCATAATTTCTTACATGAATAAATTATTTCTAATATAACTTCTAACGCTTTCCCTCAAATTAAAACATAATGGAAAACCATATTCAACTTGGATTAGAAAACATCAAACAATGGGCAGGTAAGATCTTGTGAGGTAGAAGTTGAAGTCTTCATCTCGTATTGTGGTTATCTTTCGTTGCAGCTCCTTCAATGTCAGTAAGTAGGCGGAAGGCTCCTACAGATAATGTTGCAAAGGAGTTCGCAGGGAAGTGGACAACCAATATGAAAAAACTACAAAATATGGTCTGCAAAAAAAGAAAAAGCTTCGAAGATACGCCTTCCTGCAGAAAAAGCTTCGGAGAGCCTGATACAAAAAAAAAAAACTCAAGAGGTAATCGTTGCTACAGGACAAGCTCTGGAGGAAGGCCTGATATAGGAAAAAGTTTCGGATGAGGGTCTAATACAAGAAAAAAATTTTGGAGGGCTACTGCAGTGAAAAAGCACCGGAGGAAGGCCTGCTGCAAAAAAAAATTTAGCTAAGCCCAAAATTTTGTTGTCTGGATTATTTAGTCTCCCAGAAAAAACATCAGCAAATGTTGTCACACCATAGCTGCTGAAATCTCAAGCATGCTTCTATAATCACTCATGTGGGTATGTTTATCATTCAAGTACCATCATTGTAGCTTTTTATGATATAAAACAATTTCACAATGTCATCCTTGACAACTCCAATCATAGACCAGTTCACCACAGAATCTGTCAAAGAAATAACACCAGCAAGTGCTTTGAGCGTCATTCCAGCAGCATAGATGTTAGATTGGGCACCTATAGAATCATAGCGCATCATTCATCACTCTGACTTAGTGCCTTAATGGAATGCAATGCACCAAAAGCACCTGGTAAAATTACTACAGAACTTTGCTTCTCAACAAAAAGTAAGCCTCCAATGGAGTAATAAAAATATGGTACCAAATTAGCAGATTTTAACACTGCCACAAGCTTTGATGCAATGCCTAATAGGAGAATCTCAGGCAGCAAGTAACGCCACTCATGGTAGCAGAGATAAGGTGATTCAGATCACCAAGAAGGAGTTGCCAGCTTTAGAGTGCGGAATCAGATATCATAGAGGGACTCATTATCCAACACCATGCATTCATCGGCATTCTTGACAAGCTGATGAATGGAAAGGGTAGCATTGTAAAGTTCCACTAAGGTGTCTGAAACTTAGGAGATGGGAAGACTAAAAAGGTCAACATCAAGCGATCAAGATATTCCTCTCTCATCTTAGAGATAAGAAGGGTCCCCATGCCAAATCCAATTCCGCCACCCAAAGAATGGCACACTCGCAATCCATGCAAGCAATCTTAATTCTCAGCCTCCTTCCTCACCACGTCCAGAACAACATCAATGAGCTCAATGCCCTTGACCCAGTTGTTACCTGCACTAGATTTTCCAAACACAAAGTTGTACGGCCGAAATATTTGCCCGAATGGCCCTAATCTAAAGGCATCCATGGTGCCCGGCTCAAGATCCATAAGCATCGCCCTAGGAACATACCACCCGCCGTTGGCCTCGTTGTAGTATACATTGACCCGCTCAAGCTGGGTATCAGAATCTCCGTTATACTTTTTGGTGTGGTCGATCTTGTGCTTGTTGCAGATCACCTCCCAGAACATGGCCCCGATGTGATTGCCGCACTGTCCACCCTGAATGTGTAGAATCTCTCTCATCTTCACTTCTTCGTGAGATATCCGGTAGCAGGGTAAGGGTGGCTGGCATATGAATCGAGCAAAGAAAAAAGCTTGAGGAAGGGCCTACAACCGACAACCGGCAAAGATTGTCGATTGCAAGGAATAGAAAATTTGTCGACAGTAGGTAACTCTAGGGTTTCTTTAAGGCTCTGATACCAGTTGAAATTCAGAATAATGCAGAAAATATTTTATAGATATGGAAAGGGAGTACAAATAACCCTTACATGAATCCTAGAATATGAGAGATAATAAATAAAGAAATGACAGAAAATGAAATATACATCTCTAATTAATCAAGTCATATTAATTGTTTGAAGATAAAGGAAACAACATAATATAAGAAAACCTAAAATAGGAAATGAAATAAATTCAATCTAAGAAAATAATTTATTCCTCATAATTTCTCACAAGAATAAATTAATTCCTAATATAACTTCTAATGTTGTTAAATCTTCAAAGCTTATAAATTGATTCTCCATCTAATTGGGTAATGAAGTGATATTATTCCTAAATTTTGTCAATTTTGATGAAGGAATATTTTGTTAAGAATTTCTAGACTAATTCATTCCAATTGGTAATCGATCCTGATGATAAGAAATTGAATCACATCTTAGCTTTATCCCTCTGTGAGAAAGAGAAAAGTTTAAGTCAAACAGCATCGTTAGAGACACCGTTACAACAAATGATAGCACATAGTTCAATAAAACTAGCCAAGTGGAAGTTAAGGTTTTCCATGGGTGATGACCGATACTGGTTATTTTGTACAATCTGAATAATAGCGGGTGTTCAAAAAAATAAGCTTCTATGGTAAGGTTGTTGATGCTTAAGTAAAATTCTTCTACCAATGGGTTGGCCAATTCCCTAAGAGGTCTAGTCATGACATGGGGTCTTGGTGTATTATGTTCTTTTTGATGTATGTTTGTCATCTCTCCTAACTTCGTTTTGAGTCCTTTCAATTTCCTATTTTTTTTAATTGTTTTTTCTAGTTCAAGATCGTAAGGTACTAGTTTCAAACTTCCAATCCCACAAATACACAACAAGAATAAATAAGAGAAATAGCCCTAAACTACCAGATAAAATAAGTGAAAACAAATAACTAAGCAAATAACATGTTGAAGTTAAAAAGCAAACAATTCACATAATTTTCACAACAATGAAAAAGCAATAAAAAAGTGCACTAAATTAGCAATAAAATGGCAAGCACACACAAAATATTTTTTGATTTTTTTAATCATATGAAATAAAAAAATAACTTGCAATAATCGTACAAGGCTATATTTTTTAAATCTAAACTGTAATTGTTCGACTAAAATTCTCCTAAAATTAGAAATTCAACATCGAACCCCGATTCCGGCGCCAAAAATTTGAAATGAATCAAGTATTGCAAAGCACAAGTGAATCACGCAAGTATAAGTGTCGTCCAAGTGTTATACAGAAGAAACTCTATGTATCTATCCCACCAAAAATAAAAAAATTCACAAAATATGAAAACTTCCAACATATTGATTTCGAGTCTAACCTANTTTAATCATATGAAATAAAAAAATAACTTGCAATAATCGTACAAGGCTATATTTTTTAAATCTAAACTGTAACTGTTCGACTAAAATTCTCCTAAAATTAGAAATTCAACATCGAACCCCGGTTCCGGCGCCAAAAATTTGAAATGAATCAAGTATTGCAAAGCACAAGTGAATCACGCAAGTATAAGTGTCGTCCAAGTGGTATACAGAAGAAACTCTATGTATCTATCCCACAAAAAATAAGAAAATTCACAAAATATGAAAACTTCCAACATATTGATTTCGAGTCTAACCTGAAAGTTCAATTGTTGGCACATTGTAAAAGTTGCTAAATTAATTTTTACAAAAACAAAAATCCTAATTTAACTATGAAAGGTAAATATAGTAAGTAAAATATCTCTCCTGATTCGGATCTTAAAAACCTAAGGTTGACAATGAGATAATTAAGATTGTGACTATCAAAAAACAATTTTTTTTATTAGCCCCTGTCAGTGGCAATAAAGAAGCTCGGACAATCAATCAGTTTGATTTCATAAATCCAATGAAATCTCCAAGATTAAATATTTTCTTAAACTATAGCAATAATTCACGAGCAAAATTCCTATTCTCCTACTTAATAAACTTTATCCTAGTTTCCAATATGAATTCTCCCAAAAATCATAGTTTACAATAGTTTTTAACTATTCAATTCGACATATCAAAAGTAAATTAAAATTCAAAGAATAAAATACCACCACAACATTGATCGAGCAAATCACAAAAAAAATATCAAAAACCCTAGGATTTCCATTCACCAAATCAGAGAGAAAAGGGAATTAGTGACAACTCATGTTTTAAAATAATAAAATAAGCATTTTGTTCATTAAAACGAATAAGTACAAAGTGAGTTAAGAAAAATTAACCAGGATTAGACCCTTAAGATGTGATGTGGGATCGTGTTCTACACTCCTGCTGACAATCACTAATTTTCTCGGGCAATCTTCTCTCCTTCACAACATTTTTGAATTTTGTCACCTTTCTTATAAAATCATTTAGTCACAGAGAGAAAACGGAAATCCAGATAAATTAANTCTTCTCTCCTTCACAACATTTTTGAATTTTGTCACCTTTCTTATAAAATCACTTAGTCACAGAGAGAAAACACAAATCCAGATAAATTAATTTTCAAATGTTTTAGAGATGATTTTCAAATGCTTGAGAGATCCCCTCCTTCAGTCGAATTCGTCTTTTTGTAGCCACAAGAGACTCCACGCGGCCAGAAAACACTAACTGCCTATGTCAGTTCGTTGGTGTCGGGGTTTCTGCTTGAGGTTTCGGAGTGTTGCTCGCTCTGTGTAGCAGCTAGTGGGTGGCACCCCAGCACAACAAGAAGCGGTACCATGGTTTTGGAGGCCAGGCTCTCGGTGGCTTTGGCATGCCTGGGCTCATGGGTAGTGCCCAGGCACACATAAGGCGGCGTCTAAGCGTCACTCAAGACATTTTAAGCTCTAGTGCTTGGTGGCTCCATTAGAAACATGTTTGAACCAGCTTCTTTATATTTTGCTCCAATATTTGCTAAAGCCACTTTAAAGCTTCCATAAGTATTTATATCATGTAATAACACAAAATATCTGGAAAAACATAAATATGAACAAATAATAGAAACAATTACAATAAAATTTAAACAATTTTTATCACATAATTCACACATATCAAAAGCCAACTTGGGACCGCGGCATACAGGGACCCGAAACTCCTAATTCCTTTGCTTAGCATTCAAGTTGTTCCTTTTGCGACGCCAACGATGTGATTGACATGATATGGGATCACTGATTTGCAATACATTCAAGATAAGAGCTAGTTGGAAAGTGACGATAGATTTTCAAGGTATAAGGTTCCGCTTTCGTGATAATAAATCAAACTGGAAAAAATGACAACGAGAAAAGTAGATGCTTTGGAAAAGAGATTGGAATGAGAAATAAGGTAACTTATATTTGGGATGGAAGAAAGTTTCTCAACCATAGAAGGAAGGCTATCATCAATAGAAAATTGATTTGAGAGCTTGGAGGAGATTATTAGAAAACTTATTGAGATGAAATCCAAGATACTGTAGATTGTTCAATTCGCAAACCCTAACGAAGGGGTAATAGGAGAATCCTTGGATAAAACAAAAAGGGAAGAGAACGGACAAGAACATGAGAAAAGTATCAAACATCAAGAACCCCTCCTGCAGCTCCAAAGGGGATGGGGGATTAGAGATCACCGACAAAGGGTGTTAGATCGAAATATGGAGAAGAGATTATGCAAGGGGTGTGGAGAAGCACGAAGAAGGAAAAAAAGAAGTTGTGATAGGGCATGATTATGATCGAATGAGAGAATTTTATCTTATACACATGGGGGAAAAACAGTGGAGGAAGAGAAAATTGGGGTGGAGATGTTGAGATTAGGAAATTAAAGATATCGATCATCGAGAGAGAAGACACACATGGGTGGGTGTATAGGGTGGAGGGATATTTCACAGTCAATTGACTAAATGGGAAGAAAAAGCTCATGTAGCAAGGTTATGTATGGAGGGGAAGCCCTAGCAAGGCTTTAATGGAGGGAGGAGACTAAATGCTCGATCTTTTCATTAGAGGAAATTAAGGATTTCTTGTTAGAATGTCTTCGAGTTATTCAGAAAGGAGACCTGCACGAGCAATTATTTGCTTTGACTTAAGTGGAGATTGTCATGGAATATAGGGAAAGATTCAAACTATTATCGGGAAGCGGAGGGGATTTCTGAAGCAGCATTGGAGGAAATTTTCATGCAGGGTCTAAAGCTCGACATGCATGCAACACTCTGTCCACTAAGATAGTGAGACTTAGAAAAAATTATGGAACTAACGCAGTTAGTTGAAGATAAAATACAAGAAAATTGGCTAATAGGAGCAGCACAGGTGGAGCGTCATACCAAATTGCTACAGCCACGACGATACAAAAAATTCAAATAGTAGATGTCCAAAGAGAGGTTTCCATGGACGTGAATCATGGGACAGGACCGAGAGCGACATTCAAACGTCTTATAGAGATAATGATTTAATAAAAACAAGCAAAAGGGTTATATTTTCTATGGGATAAAAAATCTGCTCCATAACACATTGTAAGGACCGGACATTATAGGTTCTCACAGTGTGTGACAAGGAGACTAGAGGAGCTTGATTTAGCAGCAGTTTTCTTTTATCCACTTTGAAGGCAGTCTTTAGGAAGGGGAGAATTGTTGTGTCAATCCTTAAGGGCAATTTAGTCTTTTGTGCTCGGTTATGCATCAGATTGTTGTGAGTCTTAGGTTGAGGGCTTTGGAGAGATTATCTACTTCTCGAATTAAAGGTTCTTATCTTTATATTTGTGTTGTTTTAAATTATTAAATAAAAAATTTTGCTTTACCTTAACTTTTGTGTGGAAATCCGTGACAGTTCCTATCATACATGTCTTCATCGCAATCTATTTCATCAATATAATATCTTCAAGAGAATTTGTGCCAAAAATATTGTAATTGGCATGAAAACCCATAATGCGAAGAAGATAAATTCAAAAGATCATATGGCAAGAAAAATTTGTGTCACCTACTGATCACTTCATAGACAAAATCATGGGAGCGAGATAAGTGCACATGATGAAAATACAGATATAGAATTCAATAAGAAAATGGAATTCGATCATATTTAAGATCTAAGTACGACAATAAAATATCTAGTAAAAAATCAGGCACATTTGACGATTGAGTTAAAAATATTTAGATAAGCAAATTATGATCAATTTGTTAGGCAAGTAACAAAAAAAGAACATATTACAGAATCCCTAGAATAAAATACATCATATATAATGGCTCGATATTTAGAAAAACTTAACAGCAAAAATAATATATCAATATAATTTATCATTGTCATGGAGGAAGCTTTAAAACACAATAGTAATAACATTGGAATTGTCATTGTTAAATGACTAAATCGAGTATATACTTAATTATCATCATCGTTTTTATATATGCCCAACTTAAATACAATCATTATTTTAATATTTATCATTTGACTTGAGCAGTCCAATATTTGCTTTGTATTTGTTAATAGTTCATATATTTTATCAATAAAATCTTTATAACTTATTAATGTAGCAATGGCTAATTAAATAACAAAAAAATATATCCAATGCAATATGTGATATGGTTGGCATACACCTAAAATTGAAATTACTATTGATGAACTTAAATCATCATTTATGGAGAATAGTAATTTATCGAATGAAAATACTAAATATGTAGATCCACGTTGATTGGGCATACACAGACCGTCAATATAATGCAGATGTAATTGTGATGCATCTCTTATGATTTTAAAATTGTTTCTAACTCCTACCAAAATTATTTGTGTAATTTAGATATTTATTGGTTATTCGAAGTCTATTTAGTGATAAAATTTAAGATTGTGATCAAACAATTAAATATTTTTCTCAAGAGAGTTACACATTCGCATAACTACAAGTAATAGTGAATTTTTTCAACACTTTAGAAACAGCTGACAAATCCTTTAACATTGTATTAAGTCTAATAATTTTATTATCAAAATAGTTTATTAATTTGCCCACAGCTAAAGTAGATATCATCAATTTATATTAACTAACCAATAATTTTGTTTATATTTTCAAAATATCATTACATTTAGCAAAGTAGATGATACGCATGTTTATGTAATAGTAAACAGACAATTATAGAATAAGTATCAAAATAGGATGAATTTCACTTCCCAAAATGTGATGGGTACGCTATCATTTAATTGACAAATTATTTATATTGCTACTGGCTATGAGGGATCGAGTCAATATGGGGGTGTTACGATAGTCAGCAAGTGACGAATACTTTAGAACACTATAGGTGAGATTTTACTTGATGAAATCCAACAATGCAAATACAGAAAAGCTCTTAAAACCATTTAAAGAATATTGTTATCATTTAAGTACTACAGCAATGCTTCGAAAAGAAACTCAATAAAAAAAAAATTATAGAATCATCAATAGGATCATTTACTCAATATTGTTGAGATAATTTTTATTATTTTTAAAGAAATATTTTAAGTGTTACCGCATACGCATTAATTTATTATAATGGTGCAATTAAATATTATACTTATTTATGGAACATTACATAATTTTATTAGTCGCTATCATGAATATGATATGTATTTCAAAATGATATGTATCATGATAGTCAATATAGTGCAATGAAAGTCAATGATGAAGACTCAGATTTGTTGAAGGAGACGCCATAAGACATGCAATCGTCACTAACTTGTATGAAGCATGTGAAAGAAATAGTAATATCAATTATTGGATCAGCTTTAAGCCCATATCTTTTTGTTTCAGCTATGGATGTTCTTATCGAGCATCTACAGGAGGATGTAAATTGGTGTATGTTTTTTGCTACTGATATCCATTCTGTGGAAAAGACTATAGAGAGTTCAAAAAAAACTTGATTTATGGAGGTGAACTTTAAAATCTAAAGGCTTTCGTTTTAGTAGATCTAAAATTGAATACATTGAACGTAATTTTAGTACTAATAGATCTAGTGGAGGGGTCATAACAATTTGCGATCAAGTCATTAAAAAGAGGGAATATTTTAGATACCTCACGTCTATTGTTCAAAGTGATGGTGATATAGATGAAGAAGTTATTAGTAGAATTCAAGTTGGATAGTTGAAGTGGAAGAATGCATCGGGCCTATTGTGTGATAGAAAAGCACCACTTAGACATTCAAAAAAAATTATATGATGGTGGTGAAACCCACAATGCTTTATGATGCAGCATGTTAGCCTATGAAAGAAAAGCATAAAATTAAGTGTAGTTGAGAAAAGAATGCTCGGGTGGATGATACACAAAAAATATATGTATTTTTAGACCTATATTTTATACTCATTTTTTGTGATATTGCATTTTAAAGGAAAGTATTTTTCATGTTTTATTGCAAGTTGATGATTTTTAGCGCTTGAAACAAAAAGGATGAAATTTGAAGTTAAAATGACGTTTTGAAAAGAAATACTCAGCCAGCATGAAGGAAGGAGTCCAAAATGGCGGGGGCGCCAACGGGGACCAGATTAATTTCGGGCCACGGGCGCCGACGGCGCCATTGTGGGCACTGACGCCTCTGAAGTCGTTGCAGGGCGAAATTCTAGAAGATTCGACGTATTTGGATGTTTTTTTAAGAGTTATTTGATACACCTCTTGGAAAACCGACAGTATGCTCTATTTAGAGCANATTTTACTTGATGAAATCCAACAATGCAAATACAGAAAAGCTCTTAAAACCATTTAAAGAATATTGTTATCACTTAAGTACTACAGCAATGCTTCTAAAAGAAAATAAAAAAAAAATTATAGAATCATCAATAGGATCATTTACTCAATATTGTTGAGATAATTTTTATTATTTTTAAAGAAATATTTTAAGTGTTACCGCATACGCATTAATTTATTATAATGGTGCAATTAAATATTATACTTATTTATGGAACATTACATAATTTTATTAGTCGCTATCATGAATATGATATGTATTTCAAAATGATATGTATCATGATAGTCAATATAGTGTAATGAAAGTCAATGATGAAGACTCAGATTTGTTGAAGGAGAAGCCATAAGACATGCAATCGTCACTAACTTGTATGAAGCATGTGAAAGAAATAGTAATATCAATTATTGGATCAGCTTTAAGCCCATATCTTTTTGTTTCAACTATGGATGTTCTTATCGAGCATCTACAGGAGGATGCAAATTGGTGTATGTTTTTTTGCTACTGATATCCATTTTGTGGAAAAGACTATAGAGAGTTCAAAAAAAACTTGATTTATGGAGGTGAACTTTAAAATCTAAAGGCTTTCGTTTTAGTAGATCTAAAATTGAATACATTGAACGTAATTTTAGTACTAATAGATCTAGTGGAGGGGTTATAACAATTTGCGATCAAGTCATTAAAAAGAGGGAATATTTTAGATACCTCACGTCTATTGTTCAAAGTGATGGTGATATAGATGAAGAAGTTATTAGTAGAATTCAAGTTGGATAGTTGAAGTGGAAGAATGCATCGGGCCTATTGTGTGATAGAAAAGCACCACTTAGACATTCAAAAAAAATTATATGATGGTGGTGAAACCCACAATGCTTTATGATGCAGCATGTTAGCCTATGAAAGAAAAGCATAAAATTAAGTGTAGTTGAGAAAAGAATGCTCGGGTGGATGATACACAAAAAATATATGTATTTTTAGACCTATATTTTATACTCATTTTTTGTGATATTGCATTTTAAAGGAAGGTATTTTTCATGTTTTATTGCAGGTTGATGATTTTTAGCGCTTGAAACAAAAAGGATGAAATTTGAAGTTAAAATGACATTTTGAAAAGAAATACTCAGCCAGCATGAAGGAAGGAGTTCAAAATGGCGGGGGCGCCAACGGGGACCAGATTAATTTCGGGTCACGGGCGCCGACGGCGCCATTGTGGGCACTGACGCCGCTGCAGTCGTTGCAGGGCGAAATTCTAGAAGATTCGACGAATTTGGATGTTTTTTTAAGAGTTATTTGATACACCTCTTGGAAAACCGACAGTATGCTCTATTTAGAGCAGAAATTGATCATAAAAAAAGTCGGCTAGTGTGTCATTGAGTTTTCTTTAGTCTTCCATAGTGTGTATTGTGTAGTGTTGTGAGTTTAAGTGTGATTTCTCCTAAGAGTTGGAGAGAGAGAGAAGTGAGAGATTTCTTCTTCCCTACATCTTCAAAGAGAGAATTAAGAGTCTTGTAAAGAGAGAAACAGTCCAAGAGGAGCTATAAGGGATTTGCTTTGAGGAAGAGTTAAACATAAGTGGTGTTTGTTTATTATTATTGTATAAACTTTCTTTTACTTATGAAATTCATATTTTGTCGTATCTTTCTCATGAGGTCTGAATAATTTTCTTTGTATTTCTCCCTATTCTGAGATATAGTGAAATGAAGAGATAATTTAGATGTGTCAATTTTAAAATATAAATAAATTGGGATAATTTTTTCACTTCGTTATTAATTTAATGTTCGATTTGGTCAATTGAAATGTTAACATCTGTTGTGAAACATATTATCCGAGAAATAGAGTATGAGTTTCACAACAAAGTGAGAATCATATTTAATTCCATAAAGGAGTGTTTCATTCATGAAATTGAGTGCAAATAAATAGGAAAATATACATATTACTGGGTGAAGAATTGGAGATTCTAGAGTGACAGACTAAAATCCTCAATTTGGTTTTAATGTTTAAGAACTAAAACGAGAGTTAGCCTTCAGGGGAAGTGAAGTGAGAACTCTGGAGTGAGAGTCAGTATCCTCCCAGCCTAATCACGTATTTAGAGACTAAACCTAAAATTAGCCAACGATTTTCTATAACACTTGACTGAGGGTAGAGAATTAAAATTGCTCATATTTGGCACAAGACATAGTAAAATCATTTATCTCTCTCATTTAACCAAAAACTCATTGTAGTGGGAAAGATGATTTCTCATATTGGATAACTTCATCACAAAAATATAGTTTGGTATTTATTGTTTAACTTTGTTTTACAGTTTCCCTAGTAGTTGGTTATTTAGTTCTGATAGAACCCTAAACATTTGAAATTAGTGTAGTAGATTTTTTTTATTGTTGTGAATTTCCTGATTTAAATTTCCATTACAAATTTACATCTTCCTCGTGGGATTGATATTTGGGGCTAAAACATAAAGTCGTATATTACTTTATAACGGTACGTATACTTGTGTAGAATCCCAATATAAATTGCTTCAATTTCTTATTCATAAATAACGAATCAAATTTTTGTCGTCGCTGCAAAGCGGAGTCAACTTTACTAATTTTATACATCTATAATTTCAGGATCAGTGGATGAGTGGCTTTACACTTAGAGACAAAATGTGAAATGAATATATCCGTAAAAGGGTTAGAGTAGCTCCAATGACAAGCAATATTAGAGAGAATCACCTCATATGGTTTGATCACATTAAAGACTGACCATCTTATACCATGTTACGAGAGTAGGTGTTATAAATTTGACTTATGTTAAGAAAGGTAGAGATAACCTCAAAATACTTGGGCATGTTGTATAAAAAATTATTTTAATTTATTAGAAATAAATGAAAATATAACACTGAAGAGGACAAAATGAAGAAAAATAATTCACGTTGCCGACCACACATAGTGGTAAAAAGGCTTCGTTGTTTTTGTTGTGTTGTCGTAATATTTATCTTTTTCAAAAATTTTAATATGCTAATACTTTATTATTTTCTTCATAGCTAAAGAGTCAACAATATTGATTGATTTGATAAAGATACTCACAAAAGTTATTATAAANAATTATTTTAATTTATTAGAAATAAATGAAAATATAACACTGAAGAGGACAAAATGAAGAAAAATAATTCACATTGCCAACCACACTTAGTGGTAAAAAGGCTTCGTTGTTTTTGTTGTGTTGTTGTAATATTTATCTTTTTCAAAAATTTTAATATACTAATACTTTATTATTTTCTTCATAGCTAAAGGGTCAACAATATCGATTGATTTGATAAAGTTACTCACCAAAGTTATTATAAGGAATAAAATGAGTATTATATTTCACATACTCAAAACTTATCCTCAAGGAAGTTTTTGGATGTAACACCACAATTCTTTTTCTCTTTAGTTATTTATTGCAGTTTTTGTAAGTCCATAATCTTATAAATTGATATTATATAACTNGCATATTAAAATTTTTGAAAAAGATAAATATTACGACAACACAACAAAAACAACGAAGCCTTTTTACCACTAAGTGTGGTCGACAACGTGAATTATTTTTCTTCATTTTGTCCTCTTCAGTATTATATTTTCATTTATTTCTAATAAATTAAAATAATTTTTTATACAACATGCTCAAGTATTTTGAGGTTATCTCTACCTTTCTTAACGTAAGTCAAATTTATAACACCTACTCTCGTAACATGGTATAAGATGGTCAGTCTTTAATGTGATCAAACCATATGAGGTGATTCTCTGTAATATTGCTTGTCATTGGAGCTACTCTAACCCTTTTACGGATATATTCATTTCACATTTTGTCTCTAAGTGTAAAGCCACTCATCCACTGATCCTGAAATTATAGATGTATAAAATTAGTAAAGTTGACTCCGCTTTGCAGCGACGACAAAAATTTGATTCGTTATTTATGAATAAGAAATTGAAGCAATTTATATTGGGATTCTACACAAGTATACGTACCGTTATAAAGTAATATACGACTTTATGTTTTAGCCCCAAATATCAATCCCACGAGGAAGATGTAAATTTGTAATGGAAATTTAAATCAGGAAATTCACAACAATAAAAAAAATCTACTACACTAATTTCAAATGTTTAGGGTTCTATCAGAACTAAATA
>JXCR01140187.1:0-10842 GCA_002079205.1 Phalaenopsis hybrid cultivar | reverse complement strand
TTTCACATAGAATTGGATAAATATCCATTCTAAATGAACCATGGATTAATGTATTGTGAAGATATGGTGTACCTTAGTTCCAAGTCAACACCCAGGGTCAATCCTAAAGCCAAGTAATCCTATAGGGATTCTTCTTGAATTCTCTTATAATGATCTTACCTACTAAATGTTGGAGGTTAAGATCAATATGTGGAATTTCAAGTTGAGTAAAAAGAAGAGTTTTAAATTTCTAATGGTGGGGTACCTCTTCTAGTTTTCTAAGACTAGTCAATAGGAAAGTCTTATGGCTAGACCTAGGTTACTAAAGAAATTTCTAGACCTCAACTAAAAGTGAGGTCAACAGACGCATAAGCTCCAACCTTCTAGAAACCCTAATTAGCTACCTGGCGCCTAGGCGCCAGATCTTGACCCCTATGTGTCGGGTTAATTTTTGTTCCTTAGCTCTATTTGACATTATTTTATTCTATTTTTGTTCCTTTTGCTCTTAAACTACATTTCTTATACATAAAATAAAAAACACACAAATACCTTTCATTAAAGCACAATATCCTTAAGAATGAGCATAATATGTACATCTAAAAGTATGTAATTTTAAGGCGTGTCAATTTCCTCTAACTTAAACATTACTTGTCCCCAATTAACTCATCTATTTTATAGCATAAAATATTTTAACTTCTAGTTGTGGGTTTCATTAAAGATTAATATATTCTTGCCTCATAAATGTAATAGTGAAACTTTATAAAAAAATTAATAACTCAGGATAAAATTAAGGTGTATGAATATCTAGTACTTAAGTTATGAATTCTGATTTTCTATTCATTTCAGAAATAATTGTAATTTGTCAGACTTAGGAATCTTAGAAGAAATAAAGAAAGAATTATATGAGAACTCTTACTGGTAAAGATTTAACTAATACATTTAAAATTAAGAATAAACTCAGAAGTGTAAGCAAGTTTCTTCCTTTAAGATAATTCAAGTGAAGCAAGATTTTAATTAGACAATTTCTCAAGCTTCTCCTCACATATTTTTATTTTTTACTTTTCTTTTTTTTTCCTTTGATTTATCTTTTTCCTTTTCTTTTAGGATCATTTTCAATCCTTTCTTTTTTTTATTTTCATGTGAGGATTACTATAGCTTGATAATAGTTAAAGGTTTTAAACTTCACTATCCTATTCCTAAATTTAAAAACTTCTCACAAATGTGTATTAGTCTAAAATTATTTTTCATAAAGTCTCAAAACTCTTATTAAAATGTAAATATAAGATCCTTAGTACTAAAAAAAAAAAATTTTCTGCTCTGGATAGTAAAAGCATATTCTTAAATTTTCATACTAAATATCTTAACTCTAGAATTACCCTTTATTACTAAGAATTTTTACTTACATTTACTATATCATTCATGAAATAACAAATATAGTTCTCTAAAAATAACATCACATACCACTTCTTTTATAAAAATAATTTTTAAATATAGTTTATTTGAGGACAAATAAAGTTTTAGTTTTTAAAAGTTTTTTTCCCTCCCCAAAACATGAATTTTTATATAGTTTAAAACATGATAATACAAAGTAAATATAAAGAGAGAAAAAATTACATATTAATTATCTATCATTTGGCTCTAAGCATGAAAATAATACAGGTACAAAAGGTTAAAATAGGTGCGTAGCAGTAAGTAAATCTAAATTAAACAGGTTTAGCATGAAAAGTATAAAGTAAAGAACTACTATCACAAACAAGCAATATATATGTATAAAGTGGAGTAAAAGGAACAAAGTAGTGCATTGAAAGCTAAAAAGTCCAAAAGGCACAACAAAAATACACATAACTATCACAATGTCCAGTATAATAAAAATAACTAAAGTGCATCAATAACAAGGGAAAAGTAAGTACAAACATCAAAATCTCTACTCCACCTCCTCCTCCTCATCATCATCCTGATCTATGGGCTTGCGGCGCTCAAACATTTGATAAGGAGGATAAGTAGGGAATAATACACTTTGTCTCCTCTCAAGAAGTTCACGAGGGAAGTATTGAAGTTTTCTTCATAGTCACTTTTACGCTTCAAGTATTGTTCCAAATGCTTCCAATGTCCTTCATTCTCTTGAAGCTGACATTATACAAATAGTATATCACTTTGTTGTATATGTAATTGCTCCATCACATTGTCCAAACTGAATGGTGACTGTGTAAAAGTTCGAGAGGTAGAAGGTCTCGATGTTGAAGCAGAGGGAATATCATAAGCTCTACCTTAAGATCTTCCATGTATGTCCACATTAGGCCTTCATATAAGCTTTAGCGGTTACAATAACTATTCACATGTCTCATTTTTAACCCCAAAATGTTTGCACATATTAAAGATAAGGGAAGGGTAGCCCAAACTTTCAGAAGTATTAGCTCTGGCAAATGTGTAAATAATCTTATATATGAGAGAACCAATGTCGATGGGTTTCATCTTCTGAATACAATAGTTCAGAATGGCTCTCTCCGGAGTCACTTTGCTTAAATGAATTGTAGGAAGTAGTCAAGCCAAAATAAAATAATGCCTAGTTATAGATGGAGAATTAAGCATGGAAGAGGAAAAAATTACCTTATGCTTGTTCTTAATTCTCCATGCTCCACGCCCATCTATAAGGAATGCAATGATCTCATCCAGCTCTGACTCGGAAGACTCAAACTCAGAATAGAAGCTATCTAAAGCAGGAGGCAAATCATATAAGAAAATTAATCTTCTCGGGGGTGAACTCAACTCTCCTCCCTCGAGCAAACACTTCCTCCTCTTGTTCTTCAAGCAGATTAGCATATAACTCCCACACAACAGAAATAACTGCTACAACAGTGACAAGAAAATTTAATATTTCAATTGGCCAGATTGAAAATGTAAATGAAGTACAAAGTAATGAATCTTCACAAATACGAAATAATAGAAATCTTAAACAATTCTAATTCTATACATGATTACTTCTTATTGCAAGGAGAAAAAAAAGGAAAACTAATCATAATTCATGGGGATAACACAACAAAACATGATTATATTAAACTCCAAGTTTACACAATAAAATAAAACTTAAATAAAAATACAAGGTACTTATCTTAAACTTCTCCCCAAACAAATCCTTTGGAGTTCCTTTGTTGTTTTCTTCCTCTAATAAACACACAAAAAAATACTCTAAAAAGACTCACTCACACACCCACACGCCTCACACTAAAACTCAAGACACCCATTAAAAGCTCTCATTTTCGACCAGCCGACGACTCTATTAAATAGAGCTCTCAAAATCATCAAGGTTCACTTCAAGCACCTCTTCATATTTTGTCAAAATTCAATGTCAAAACGTTCAAATCATTTCTGGCGCTTACGCACTAGCCTTCTAGAATCCCCAATTAACTACCTGGTGCCTAGGCACTAGCTTCTGGTGTCTAAACGCCAAATTAATTTTTGTTCCTTAGCTTCATTTGACCTTATTTTTCTTCATTTTTTGCTTCTTTTGCTCCTAAACTCCATTTCATGTACTTGAAATAAAAAAAAAATAGAAAATACATTTCTTTAAAGCGCAATATCCTTAAAAATGAGCATAAATTGTATATATAAAAGCATATAATTTTAAGACGCGCTAGAAACCCGTCATTATAATGTGCTATGAAACTTCAATATTATTCTTCAGAATAAATGTGTTTGCATGGTCAAATACGTTAGATGTTGTAGGAAAAAGATGATCCAAAGTTCTTGTATTTATTCTAATGAGAAATGCAAGTCATATTTGTAGAAACTTAGCCTTGCTAATATGGATTAAAAAATCAAATTAGTTTAAATTAGTGATATCCTTAAAAGTATTTGTTATCTTTTTCATGCACATAAATGTATATTACATTTCTAACCCATTTTTACAAAATAAATAAATAAATAAATAAATTTGTCATGAAGATGCAAAATGTTCTAAGAAAAAGTGATAGGTAATAATCACTTTTTTATCAAAAAAATATAATCTTATTGATATTATTCTCTTATTTTTTGTTGACATATTCTAAAAATACATTTAAATATTTCAAGGTCGAGCATGTTAATTAAGCTCAATATTGAATTATCAGCGGGGACTCAGATAGAATTGCTAGTCATGTCCAAGGCAGACATTTAGTTAGGTTTACGGCAAAACTCACCAACAGAGTTCAAAAAAAGTTTATTACTAAACTCATGTTGGGTTCATCGATTAAACAAACTCAGACACAATTACTGTTAGAGGAGAGAGGGGGATATTGCATTCTGTATTTTTTTCTGAATATTGAAAAGGAAGTCGCCGCTCTGCTCCCGAGGACGTAGGCATCTTTGTCGAACCTCGTTAAATCTGTGTTCTTCTGGGTTTGTGCCGTTATTGTTTTTCTTCACCCTATTTTCTCAGCAAGTCTTATCAGAGCCAGGTTCTAGGGCAGACGATAAATATCGGCGCAAGAAAAGAGAAGTATTTTCTGAATTTCCTTGGTTGGAGAAATGAAATCTTGGCTATGGCGCAGAAAAAAAAGTTAAAATTTTGCGGATTGTTCGCAAGACAGATGGGCTCGCGGGAACGAACATGTGTGAAGCAGTTCGACGAGTTATGCTTTGGGGAGTTCGCGGTAGAGGCATCATCACGACTTCGAGGCGCGACAGTTCATGAACCTTCGCGGCATTAGGCAAGGTGGATTTAGCGAACATGAGTTCGTGTGCAGTTACCACGAACTGGAGCTTTTGCGAACAGATGAGTTTTGTGGTGTTCGACCAGCGGAGTTTGTAAGTTCGTCGCAAGAGTTGCGACAGGTGGAGTTCGGTAGGGTGCTGTCGAGCGAGCAGACACGATTATTTGCGAACAGTGGTTTCACAGAGGTATTTCGCAAAAGGGTTTCGCTCATGGGACAACAATTTAGCCGAGGTGCTGGTGCGAATAGGAAAAGTGCTTTAACCCACATTTGTGCATAAGAAACTCTATGATATTTTTCTTCTAAGGGGCTGAATATTCGCAAGGTGGAGATTTTCTCCTAAGGTGCAGGATGTTCGCAAGGTGGAGATATTTCTCATAAGGGGTTGAATATTCGCAAGGTGGAGATTTTCTCCTATGGGGCTGGATATTCGCAAGGATGAGTTTTTCTCCTAAAGGGTTAGATATTCGCCAAGGTGGAGAATTGTTAGGTATGACTCATAATACAAGAATTTGAAGTTTTTTGGAATGAAGAGATATCTCTTGAAATTAAAGATGCGTGTCTCTTGAAATTTAGTGGGTTGAGATCAGCATGGGTGCAGCAGAAGCATGGTGGCTCAACCCACATTGGTGCATGGTCGTTCTTAGTTGGTGGAGCGATTTGTCTGGTTAATTCCGTTAACGAACGAGACCTCAACCTGCTAACTAGCTATGCAGAGCTAAACCTCCGCGACCAGCTTCTTAGAGGGACTATGGCCGTTTAGGCCACGGAAGTTTGGGGCTATACGGTACAAGAGTAATTTGAGAATTACATATTGTACTGTAGGGTTTACTATAAGATTATAAATAAACATGTTTATAATTCTAGGTCTTTTAGAGAGCTGAATATTGTACTATGCATTCTTTTCTGAATATTGAAAAGGAAGTCGCCGCTCTGCTCCCGAGGACGTAGGCATCTTTCCCGAACCTCGTCAAATCTCAGTGTGTTCTTCTGGGTTTGTGCCGTTACTGTTTTTCTTCGCCCTATTTTCTCAACAATTACCATACTTAAAACAAACATAACAAGCTCTTCAATGGAGTTAATGTCTTCATCAAAATCTGTACTCTAGAGTCATTTTCATACTCACACTATCAATTCATATTTTTTATATCAAACAACCAATGAGTTTTGCTTTGTACTTTTATTATTCAAGTACCAATGCATGTAACCTTTTGTATAATTGCTCGAATGTGTAATTGTTATATTTGGCTTATAAATTATTCACATATAAATTTAATTTTATTGAATTATTTTTACTAATCACGTATTTTTCAAAACAGGCTCAATATCATGCTTCATATCAGGATTGTTAATGATCCGATTTCAAGCCAAACTAGAGCAACTCAAATTTGATTTAAAAAAAAATCGATCCAAAATTTTGACTCATAACTTAGCTCGTTTATTTCAATACTATCTTGAACCACGCCAAAGTTCGAACCGGTTTTCAAGCAATTAACGATGTTAGAGCTAAAAACATTAAATTCACTAAAGTTGTTATTGACCTGATTTCAAGAGGAATTTGGATCGGCTTAAAAAAAAATTAAATTCAAAATGCGATCAAAGAAAAATTGGGATCAATTTTCAAGCAAGTATAGATTTTTGAGCCAAAATCACACCTGATAGAATGACTCAATTTTTTCTGTGTAGATTCTACCTGTCGTGAATGTTATTTTTGAGCTATTTTCAGATTATTATTTTTGTTTATTTTAAATAAAAGTAAAGTATGTGTATCAGGTGTCGAATATGGGCTCGATAGAATGCCGATGGTACCGGTAGTCTTTACTCGGCATTTCAACCGAAGAGCATGCCCTAGAAACTTCATCGTTCTCCATCCGCCATGCATTTAAACTTCACCTCTTCATCGGCGCCTAAGAGATCATCGGAAATTAGAAGAGGCGGAGGGCTTTCAGGTGCTATCATACGACGAGACTCTTTGTGCTTGTCGGAATAGTTTCTCTGTTGAGATCAGCGGCATAAGCGGGCATCTTTGTTTGCTGATCTTGTATAGAGACTGCAGGTTAGAACATATAAGACTTCCTTTTTTTGGTATTCTATTAAGTATGTTTTGCTACATAATGAGGCAAAAAGGTTCGGATGTCGTGAAGTTGTAATATGTTTAGGTATAATTACTGAGGTGAGATGAAGTAGCCACATAAATTTTGATAAATTTTGTTAAGACGGATGCTTGTTCACGTTGATATGCAAGCAGACGTTGGTTTGCGGTAGTTACTTTTTATTTTCAATTATTTTGCAAGGGAGATATTATATACTGGTATGAGCACCAATTTTTTTAAAAGAAGTCAAATTCCAAGTTTTTATGATACTGATTAAGCCCATAAAAGACATATCTTGTAGAGAATGGTGCAAATACAGTTGTGTGGTTGTTGTTTCTCTTGCCAGACGTCTCAACTCTTGCTTAAGAAGAGTTGAGATAGTTATTGTAATCTATGGTGATGGAAATTGCATAAACCATTGACTAAATGCCATGTGTGTTGCATTAAATTTAAGAGATAATTCATGTAGTTGCAAGGAAGTTTGGCCAAGGAAGAGGAGTAGTTTATTGTTCCATTTTTCTCCAGATTGATCCAAGGTGGTTGAGTGTAGATAGATGGCTATGGAAAGGTGTGGCTGGCTTGAGAAAAGTGAGATGTTTTCCTAGAAGTACGGATATGGTTGTTTGGCTCTAAGGTGAAGTTTGGGTGAAAGCCAGCAAGCTCAAATAGGATTAGTTAGAGGAAGGAGAGGATGAAGAAAAAAATTACGATAATTAGAGCAAAAGGTAAAAAAGAGTAGGAAGAGGAGTGGGAGGAGGAGAGTGGTAGCTGACGTTTAGAGGCAGGGATTAAACATCCATGTTGGGGAAGGGTGAAGTGGATGAGAGGAGAAGGGCTTTAGCGTTTTGAATTCCATGCCATCCTTCATTGAAATCTGTTACAACCATGACGCTCCAATTTATAGAGAAGACTTATTGACTACACTTAAACATTATTGAATCACGATAAAAACAATAGTCAAAGTTCTACAATCATGCTTGATGACTGTTCTGCTATGTTTGTCAGTGAAGGTGGATCTCCTTTTTAGATAGATTTCAATAGCATATTGATATAGATTTATTCATAGAAGGGCTTGAAAATATTAGATCTTAAATAACATGAATAGAAGTTATCCAAAGTAAATTGAGAAAAATAGTTTTACATTCACTTAGCACTTAGCAAGAATGATGGAAAATGAGGATTAATAAATCCATCGTTCTCTAAATAGTTAAAATGAAGCTATTGATGAGATTATGACAACAATGATGATGATGCAGATGATGGACAATGTTATGAGTTTAACAAAGAATGATGGCTATCACTACTAGGTCGCTATCTTCGATTCTTAAACTTTTTTGTAAGAGGCGATAAATTGTGTTTGAGGGTGAATTAATTTAATGATAAATAAATAGTGAAGATAAACTTAACTGTTAGAATTTAGAACTTTTGTGATATAGGAATGTTTCCTTATGGATTGATATGGCTAGGACAAAATAAATTCTTGGATTGGTATTAGTGTTACATGCCTTGCAATGTAAGACAAAGGAGGTGCAAAGTATAATTGTATTATTTTTAAAAAGTTTAAATGCTATGTATGTATGTGCGTAAATAAGAAAGTTTATATGTATGTAAATACATAAAAATTGTGTGATGTGTGTATAAATTTCCCTTTTTTAATNCTTATGGATTGATATGGCTAGGACAAAATAAATTCTTGGATTGGTATTAGTGTTACATGCCTTGCAATGTAAGACAAAGGAGGTGCAAAGTATAATTGTATTATTTTTAAAAAGTTTAAATGCTATGTATGTATGTGCGTAAATAAGAAAGTTTATATGTATGTAAATACATAAAAATTGTGTGATGTGTGTATAAATTTCCCTTTTTTAATTTCTAATTCTTCCATAGGCAGTGTTTAGTTGCAACTTAATTTTAATTTAAATAAGATATTATAAATTCGGATTTGTCAGAACTACACTGCAACGGAAGAGCTCGTGAGTGACGGCGGAATAAATCTGGCACGCAATCTGATTTACTAAATCCGTATTTACGTCTTAAAATTGACGGAAGGCAGGAAGAGAGATAGAACGTGAGAAAATTAGCTTTAATGGAGTGTTGGATTTATTTATTTATTATTTGGTGTTTTGCTAGATTTAAGCTAAATCCATTGTTAAATCCTATCAATAATATGCTACCAATCACCGCCTTAATAGGAATATTTATAGAATACAAGAATAAAAAATTCATCGCCCCTAGCTTCTGACTAATTAACTACTCTTATTTACCTAATGCAAAAAAAAAAAAAAAAAACTAATGATCTCATATTTTCAATGCCCTATCACACCACCCTCTATTTTTGTACTTATATATGTAGAAAGGAACTACAATGTTACACCCATAATCTACTGCCAAATGAGAATCAATTATCTGATTTTAAACATATAAGCAAATTTTGAGAAAAATAGAACTTCATAAACTTCACCTACCATCAACAATGGTGCCACCTATCCCTCCCAAGGGCTGATCCACCACTTTGAGAAGCATGAGCAGGAGGAGGAGCACACATGACTACATAAACATAGCTCTTCCGAGTCATTAATGAAAGCCTGATAACATGATATTTAGTGCATTCAATGCAGTGTATGCAAATTTTATGCTATAATAGATACTTTCAAGACGATTATTTATCAGAACAAGAAAATGAGAAAAATTGAGTATTACTTACCTGATTGTGGAGGATTCCCCACAGGAAATGGACGAGGAGGTGGGTGAGGGGCGGAGTGTGCTATGAACAAATTAGAGATCAGTTAGCAAGTGTGAGAAGGAAAAAAAATATATGTTGTTTTACTTTAAGACTTGAATAAATTGAGTAACTATTTAGTGTAGACCATAAATACCAAATTCTAGGTAATGTTACAAACAAACTATANGGAGGTGGGTGAGGGGCGGAGTGTGCTATGAACAAATTAGAGATCAGTTAGCAAGTGTGAGAAGGAAAAAAATATATGTTGTTTTACTTTAAGACTTGAATAAATTGAGTAACTATTTAGTGTAGACCATAAATACCAAATTCTAGGTAATGTTACAAACAAACTATAAAAAAAAATGCACCTGCTCTTTTTTCAAATTATTATTATTATTATTTGTGAATATGGAAAAAAATATTTATATTATAATGATATTTCTAGGTCATTTAAAGTCTTTGGAAAAAATAAATAAATAAAAAAATCAGTCATACCATATATGTAAACATACACACCACATACAACACAAAGGCAATCAATTTTTCTAGCGGGGGCACAAATTATATAATTTAGTGCAAAAGACGGTTAAAAAATAAATGCATGGTAACCTAACATATTTATTTATTTGCATGTACCACAATCAATTTGTTAAGAATTTAATGAAATAAAAAAATAAATGTTGAGGTTTTGATGTGCTCTTGAAAATTGGGTGGTATTATTATGGTAATACGCAAGATTTAAGTTTATTTGTATTCACCCAAAAAGCTTTTATAGAGAGTTTATTTCTCTATATTTTACAAACTCAAGGTATTGGAGATAATTTACTCTTGTAAGCACCCAACCTTTTTGAACATAATTTTTTTATTTTTTTTTCTTTTCTTTTTAAAAGTGATATTGCTTGATCTCCTGTGTATCCTTGTGGCTGCAGGCTGCTTGAAGACATGATTTAGAGAACCCTCACAAGTTCTTTATCCATTCATCCATATTAAACTATGCACACTAACTTCCTTGAAACAGAATTGAACAACTCATGATTTCACCATCACAATCTTGCTTATATATCTTTCCCCAACTGAATAAAACTTAAAACAAAGATCCAAATAACAATTTTAGAGAACACATTAGGTGACAAACATTCTAAACATACAAGAGTTCAAAAAATTTAATAAAAACTAATGAAAAATATCTACAACTTAATTGCAAGCTTAACATTAGATAATTTAGAAAGATATGTAAGCAACTCTATTTGATAATGTTTTTGATCCGATGTTAAAGTTTAGTTTGGTGTTAGTAATAGTGCTTTTGGTGTGATGTTAAATATTAGAGTGATATACCTGAAAATATATGATGCTTTGAGTG
>JXCR01140186.1:2141-30557 GCA_002079205.1 Phalaenopsis hybrid cultivar | reverse complement strand
TATATATATATATATTACTATTTTGTTTGATAAGTGTTTTATATATTAGGACATAATAATTCTACACAATTTTATATCTTAAATTAAAAAAAAATATTGGTATTGGAGGAAAATTTGGAATCGAATTGAACAAAAAAATGAAAAGGCGCAATTTTGGTCTATGGTACCGACGACGCCCGCTAGACCAACCATGGCGCTGACAACGCCATCAAGAGCGCCGATGGCTTCTTGAGTAGTTTTGTGCAGTTTTGATGTTTTTGGCAAACTTTGGCTGGATTTCGCTCCTTAATAACCACCAAGAGGTGTTTTTAAAGTCCTAAAAATTGCCTTGGACGATCATAAATTTCCTATTTTTGTATTCCATGGTTTCCAATTCCAGAAAGACTTCCAGGTATGGAGTTCTTAATAGAAGAAAGTTTATCAATTTTGACGTGTAGAGATTATACGACAAAGTCATTATGAAGAAGAAACTTGTCAAGGAAAGAGTCTTTGTCAATAATGGATTGCTTAATCCAAGTTATCCGATTGATAAAATCATTGCACAAAGGCGATGGGAAGTTATGATCTACACTACCGCTGCAGTTGTTGTACTAGTGGTGAAGGAATACTATGCCAACTTACATGGAATTACCCAAGGAGATGTCTTTGTACTAGGTAAGGTTGTACCATATACTCTGACATGAATTAATGAGTTGTATATGATAGAAAACATTCCCATCTGTCATTATACAAATTTTATCCCAACAAGAGATTTGATGCAAGATGTATATAATTTTCTGACGGATGAAAGTGATATTTGGGAAATGCGAGATCAAGGATATGTTAGTTTCTCTGCTTCATTGCTTAATCCAATATCCAAATAGTGGCATTTCTTCATTTCTGCAAAATTACTCCCTACCATGAAGATTAGTAGAGTCACCAAAGAAAGTGCTATTTTAAACTACTACATTCAAATGGAAAAGCCCATTGATACGGGATCAATCATTTTTAAATCTAATATGGGTATTATTATGAATGAGCCAATATATGGACTTGGACATCCTTCTACAATTTTTCTACTTTGCAGTCAAACTGAAGTTTCATATGAAAGTTGGGAAAACGTTTTATTACCTTGGGAGCCCCATGATTCCTATTGATGATAATTATGTTGGGAATGGAAATGAAGCATTAGATACTATCTTGGATCATTCATCACATGCTTCAACTCCATTAATGCCACAAATAGTTGGAAGTTCACTTGCTTTGGAAAAGAAAATGAAGAAAATTGAAAGAGAAATTCAGAGTATAACAAATGCAACAGAAAACTTTAAATAACTTTTTGATCTCCTAGATTGGAGGATGAAGGAGAATTTTGATCATACTGGAACAATTGATGCAGGGTTGGTTCAGATGTTTAAGGAAAAAGGATGGATTGAAGAAAATTTGACTGAACAATTCCCGTACCGACCTTTCTATAATCTGTACGTTCATTACCAGTCTATGGGAGATATTAGAGGAGGAGAAAGCAGTGAAGAAGAGGAGAATAATTGAAGAATTTGAACACTCTAGTAGTTTAAAATACTTATGTATTTAATGTTATTGTGTGGATTTGATTTAGTTTGCTTTGCTTTAGAATTTTGAACATTGATTGTGTGTATAGTTTTGTGTTAGCGTTTAGTGTTGTGGCTTGACTTCGACTCTAAATTGTAATTTAGTTTGCTTTATATATTTGAAAGTGTGATTAGAAAATTATATTTGTAGAAGTGTATTTTCATATATAAAAGTTAGTTTGGTGAAGAACTCTTACTTAGTAGATTTAAGTTTTAAGCGTTTTACATTGTGATTTTTGGTACTTTGGGAATTCATTCAGATTTTTATCAAATTTTTCTTAGAATTACCGTGGCACCTAGAATGAGAAAAGGAAAGAGAAAAGTGGACTATGATGAACAAAAAAATGTCAGCTTCAAAGCTAGTGCTCGTTTCCATAGTCTACTTAAAAATTAAAAAGTGATTCCGAAGCATGGATTTAAAAATCTGGATGGAGAAGTCGAACGATTAATCAATGCTCGGCAGTGGGAAATTTTTTTTTATTTTAGTATCAATGCAATTATTGGTATAGTGATGGAATTCTATGCCAATTTTAAAGAGACTCCAAGAAAGACTAATGAATTTTATCACTTGGAGATGTGTATAGTTGCCAGTATAAATCATTTTCTGCAACAAATGAGGCCTTAAATGAGGTTATTTCTTTTCTTGGTGATGGAAGGGGAAACTGGAAAGTGAAAAATGGTGTTAAGGTAAACTTTCCTCTTTTTATGTTAAATGTAGTATCTAAGGCCTGTCACTACTTTATTTCTGGAAGAATGATATTGAAAAATCAACATAGTGAGGTTACAAAGGATAGAGCCATACTGAACTTCTATATGTAGCAAGAGATGAGGATAAATGTAGGCTCTGTTATTTATATGAACACTAGATCTATTGCTTTGGGAGAGACCTCTTTTGGTTTAACACACCCTGCCCTGATCTTCACAGTATGTGAACAGGCAGGAGTTGATTTTAGACCTCAAGAAGAGAGGATTGAGCCTCTAAAACCTATTAGGCCTGCCAATATAAAGACATATGAATCTCATGTTGGATGGAAGTCTCAAAGTAAGACCAGAGATATTCCTTCTACTTCGAGGACCCCTACTTCTAGTGACCCTACTCTTCGAGAACTATTGGACCAGATGATCCAACAGGGAGATATCTTGAGAATGGATCATAGAATGGAAAACATAGAGGCCAGAAATGCTCACACTAATAATTTGATAAGACAAAAGTTTGAATATGATGCTGCTTATGATGATGAGATGGTCAAATATATGAAGGGTGATCACTCAGTTCAGTTTCCTACTCACACCGTCTTTACTCCACATCAATAGCAGAATTTGAATGTGGAAGAAGAAGAAGAAGACGATGATTGGTGATATGTTAGTTTGATTTTTCTTTTAGTTTATGTTTGATTGTACTTTTTTATTTTGTTGTTTGTTTTTGCTATATTGTTGAGGTAGTTGGTTGTTAGATAGTGAGACTCTGTTTTATTTTAGATACTAAGTTGTGAACTATAGAATTGTAAAACTGCTTGATATTTGAAATTCACTTTAGTTCTATTGTTGGTTGTTATTATTTTGTTAAATTTATTGTAATTAACTCTTTCTTAGTAGATTTTATATGTATTATGTGCTATTTAATGTTGTAAGACTTGTAGCTTTTCATATTACCACCTACAATATTTCAAAATTAAGTTTCAAAATCTGAACCTTCAATAGGTAAGTCTTTTCTTTATGTATTTCATGTTTTCTTTCACCCTTTATTTTTTCAGTTTTTCATGCTAAATCTTTTAAAAATTTAAGTTTAGGGGGAAATAAAAATTCCTTTTTAAAGAAAGAACCTTAATTTTATTTGTCCTCACTTAGCTATATTTTCAAAATTTTTAAATTTAACATGACCTTTGGTATGAAGGGATAACTTTAGATAACTATATTTATGTTTCTAAATACATAGAAAATTTAAGTAAAAATTTTGAATAATTAAGGTTAATTTTAGAGAGTAAGATATTTGGTATAAGAGAATAAGACTATGTTTTTCTATTTTAAGTAAAAAAAAAATTATTTTTGAAGTATTAAAAATCTTAAAGATTCATGTAAGAAGAAATAAATTAAACTTTATGAAAACTTTAAGCTAATATAATTTGTTAAGTGAAGAAATGTGAAAAGTTTTTGACTTTAAGAAGGGATAGTGAAGTTCAAAATCATTAAAGGCTATCCAGATATAGTAATCCTCACATAAAAAAAGAGAGAAAAGAAAAGAAAAGAAAAGAAAAAGGATTGAAAAAGATCCTGAAAAGAAAAGAAAAGCAAAAGATAATATGGGGAGAAGAAACTTGAGGAGATGCCTAATTAAAAATTAACTTCACTTGAATCAACTTAAAGAAGGAGGCTTAGCTACATTTTCTAAACTTATATTTGAGTGTTAACTTATTTAATAGTAAAGTTTCATGAAGTTCTTTTTCATATGAATACTCTAAGTGATTTTAATATGACAATTTGCAATTTTTCTTGAAAAGAATAGAGAATCAGAAATCTTAGACTTGATTGCTGAATATTCTTATTCCTTTAGTATTAACTGGAGTTGTTTTAAATTTTTCTTAAGTTATGTTATTGTGTTTAGTGGACTAAAATATGGAAATCTAGAAGTTAAATTCTTTACCAAAAGTAATATTTTTAGTAGTAAAGGAGTTGCTTGAGGACAAGTAACATGTAAGTTTGGGGGATTTTGATACACTAAAAATATATGCATTTTTAGACCCATATTTTATACCGAGGACAAGTAACATGTAAGTTTGGGGGATTTTGATACACCAAAAATATATGCATTTTAGACACATATTTTATACTGATTTTTTGTGATATTGCACTTTAATGGAAAATATTTTTAATTTTTTCTTGTAGGTTGTTGAATTTTAGAACTTGGAGCAAAAAAAAAGCAAAAAAGATGAAATTTGGAGCAAAAATGGAGAAATTAAAAATTTGTTTAGCGCCAACGGCACCAGATTGGGCACCGATGGCGCCATTTGAAAGAGAAAAGGGAATTAAATTACGGACCACTAGCACCGATGGTGCCAGAATGGGCACCGACGGTGCCAGTTTCGGTTCAGACCCCGTTTTCTAGAAGATTCGATAAATTTTGATGCTTTTTAAATAGTTTTTGGATGCATCTATTGGAGAACCGACTCTATGCTCTATTTATACCTAAAATTGATCAAAAAATTGCTCATTTTCGCGATTCCTCACCACCATTCCTTCTCTTACATAACGTACACTTTTCCATCCTCATTTCACCACCATTTTGGAGTCTATTAGTGATTTTTCTTTAAGAATTTAGAGTTTTTGTGTTGAGATTAAGTGTGAATCTTTCTTTAAGAGTGTTGGAGAAGGAGAGAAGTGAGAGATTTAATCTTCCTACTTTTCCTAGGAAAGACTACAAGGGATTTGCTTTGAGAAAGAGTTTCAGATAAGTGTTGTTTGTTTATTTTTATTGTATGAACTTTCTTTTATATATGAAATTTATGTTTTTTTGTATCTTTCTCATGAAGTCTGAGTAGTTTCCTTTATCTTTCTCCCTACTCTGAGATATGATGAAATTAAGAGACGATATGGATGTGCCAATGTTAAAATATAAAATTGATGATTTTTCAACTCCGAACTTAATTTACTTTTCGATCTGGCCAATTGAATTGTTAAAATTTATTGTGAAACATATGATCCGCGAAATGGAGTATGAGTTGTACAACAAAGTGAGGATCACATTTGACTCCATGAAGGAGGATTTCATTCATGGAATTAAGTGCAAATAAATAGAGAAATATATATTATTGGCTGTAGAATTGGAGATTTTAAGGTGACAGACCAAAATCCCTAATTTAGTCTTAGTGCTTAAGAAGTAAAGCGAGAGTTAGCCTTTAGGTGAAGGGAAGTGGGAGCTCTGGAGTGGGAGCTAATATCTCCTAGCCTAGCCATGGTTTTAGAAACTAAACTTGGGATTAGCAATGATTTTCTATAACACGGTATCAGGGTAGAGAATTAAAACTACTCCTATTTGGCACAAAAGATATTAAAATTATTTATCTCATCTTATTTTACCTAAAATCTCATTGTAGTGGGAAAAATACTTTTTCACATAAGAATTCTTCATCACATAAACATAGTTTAACTGTTTAGTAGTTACTGTTTAAATTTCGCATTTCAGTTTTGCTAGAAGTTAAATAATTTAGTTTTGTTAGCATCTTACACATTTAAAACTAGTGACAATAATTTTGTTTGATTTTTGTGAATTTTCTAGTTAATTTATCATTTCAAATTTAAACCTTCCCAGTGGGTTTGATATTTGGGGCTTAAATAGAAAGTCCTTTATTACTTGATAACGATACGTGTACTTGCGTAGAATACCAATATTAAATGCTTAAATTTCTTATTTATAAAAGATTGCATCAACCTTTTGGAACCGTTTCATAGCGGAGTTAACTTTATATATTTTACACGACTATATTACATTTCACATTGCTGATCACTTAACACACTCACACACTATGAGACTTTATAGATACAACGCTCTTAGCCTCTTGGATTTAATTTATTTTTATAAAGCTTAAAAAATGACCAAAGGTTACTTCAGTCATTTCTTCAAAATTCTGCTTCATTAAATGAATCTTCTAGATAGTAACTATGGAGCCTTGGTGCCAAATCATTGTGCCTAGGCACCAGTTTGGCTGGTTTAGTACTTTCGTTCAATTTAACCCTTTTTTGTCCTTTTTGTTCAATTTTTGCTCCTAAACTTATTTTCTTACACCTCCAACCATAAAAATAAAAATACCCTTCATTAAACCATAATATCCTAAAAAATTGAGCATAAAATGTACATAAAAAATAAGTACTTTTTAAGGTGGATCAACTCCCCCAAACCTAAACGGTACTTGTACTCAAGTAAACTTTCTTACTATATATAAAAAGTATAACTTATGGGAGTGAGTTTTACTTGCAGATTTCTATATTTTTTATTTTATAAATCCAATAGTGAAACATTAGAAAGATTTTTAATAATATAGGCTAAAACTAGAATGTAAGAATATTTAGTAGACGAGTTTAAGAACTCTGATTTCCAACTTTTTTCAAGAATAATTGTAATTTGACATATTAAAGATACTTATAAAAATTGCATGAAAAAGAATATCATGAGAACTTTACTGGTAATGATGCTAATACTTCATAAATAAGCTTAGAAATGCAATTAAGCCCTTTTCCTTCAGATGATTTAAGTGAAGCGAATTTTTTATTACGCATCTCCTCAAGCTTCTTCTCACACATATTTTCCTTTTTGCTTATCTCTTTTTTTATTTATCTTTTCTTTTTCTTTCAAGATCAATCCTTTCTTTTTTTTCTATTCTTTTTATGTCATGTGAACATTACTATATCTAGATAGTCTTTAATGATTTTGAACTCCACCATCTTCTTTTTAATATTAAAAAGTTTTCACATTTTCTTACTTGATTAAATGTGTATTTGACTTGAATTTTTTTTTTCTTAAAGTCTCAGTTCTTTCTTTTCAAACAAAAAATCTAAGATCTTTAACATTCCCAAAAATGCAATTTTATTTATTTTAAATAGTAAAAGCAAAATTTTATACTCTTATACTAAATATCTCAAATCCAAAATTAATCTTATTATTAAAAAATTTTACTTAAGTTACCTATATTATTTATAAACTCAAAAATATACTTATCTCAAGCTATCTCAACATGCCACATGTTATATTGAAATAATTTTTAAAATATATTTTACTTAGGACAAATAATGTTTAGTTTTAAAAATTTTCTCCCCTTCCCCCAAACTTAAATTTTAAATTAGTTTAAGACAGTTAAGTTTATAATAAGCATGAAGGAAGAGAGAAATTTAATTATTCTAAGCAAGAGAACAATATAGGAACAATAAAAATAAGTATTGAGTAGTAGACAATTTAAATTAAAAACATATATATCATGAAAATTTGCAATGTAAAAGAGTACTTTAACACATATCTAGTTCTAAGCAAAATTGTAACAAAAGTAGCAATGAAAATAAAAGTACAGAGCATTAAAACATACATAAGCAGTCCCACATGAGAAAGATCTAAGAATCATAACTACTTCATAATATAAAATAAAGTCTAGTCCTCTTCCTCCTCCTCCTCATCATCATAATTAAATGAGATATCTTCATACGAAGATTTGCGAATCTCAAAAGGTGTAAATTGAGGGCATGTAGTAAATTCAACAGATTGATCTCACTTCATGAATATCACTAATGCCTCACCAAAATTAGCACCATAGTCACTCTTTCTTATAACAAAATCTGCCATACGATCAAATTTGTTCTCCATATCCTCCATACAACACTGCATCAAAAGCATATCATTATGGTGTTCCAAATATCTCTCGCTCAACACAACACATAATCCAAAAGGAGGCTAAGTAGTAGTTGAAGTAGAAGGTCTAGAAGTAGAAGGCCTAGCAGTAGAAGCAGAAGGTGCACCTTGAAATCAATCTCTAGGTCGTCCGTATACATCAACATTAGCCTTCCCAATGGGCTTAAGCGGCTTCAATTGCTCTTCACAATGTTCAAAATTTACTCCAGAGTCTTTGAAAATAGTAAATATCAAAGATGGAAATCCAAGACTTGAAGTAGTACTGTTTCTCGTAGAAGAACTAATAGCATCATAAGTAAGAGATCCCGCATCTATAGGTTTCCTCTTTTGAATGCAGTAATTTAATATGGCTCTTTATCTAGTCACTTAACTTAAATGATTTGAAAGAAGAAGATGAGTAGAAATAAAATAATGCCATACCTTTGAATTGGCATTGATGCATTAAGCTTGGAAGAAGAAAAAATTACCTTACGATCATTTCAAATCTTCCAAGCTCCACGTTCATCAGTCAAATATGCCACGATCTAATCTAACTCTTCCTCAAATGGAATGAAATCCAAATAGAAATAGTCAATCTTAGGTGTCAGACCATATATCTCATTAATCCTTTCAGTAGTAAATTCTACTCTACTTTCTCAAACAAACACCTCGTCATCATTTGCTTTAGGTAAGCTTGCATAAACTTGTTGAACCACAATGATGACGACAATAGTAGTAAAATAATAGAAATTTTCCAAATGATGAGCAACAATTATATTCTCTATAGCTCCAACTGGACTATAAAAACTTTGCTCCAAAAAAAAGTTTCTCAAAGAAGCAAATTCATTATAACCATTTGCGCGTTAAAGTTGATGATACACCAAAAAAGTGTGCAATATCATGTATACATTTAATGCTTAAATTTAGAGATATTGTACTTTAAAGAAGGGTATTTTCATGTTTTTTTGCAGGTATATTGATTTTAGGTATTTAGAGCAAAAAGGAGCAAAAAGGAAGAAATTTGGAGTCAATATACAATTTTTCAGCATACTTGTGCTAGGGGCGCCATTTTACAGAGAAGAGGTGTCATAGGTGCTAAAATCTAGAGAACTAAGTGGAACTCCGGCAAAGTAGCGCTAGAGGTGCTAGAATGGGCACCAAGGGAACCAGAGACGAAGTAAGATGGATTGTGGCAATTATTGACCATTTTTTAGGGGTTCTAGAAGGCTCCAAGTAATTTAAACGACCCATGGAGTGGTTCAATTCATTTAGACACCTTGGAAAGGCTCTTAAATGAAGAGATATATCTCTTGGATGAAGGGATTTGTATCTTAATGTGAAGAAGTGTGCCTCTTGGGAAAAAAAGGGAATTTTGAATTCTTTGAAGAGGGGCTAGTGTTACTCTAAAGATGAAGTTTTAGTAAAGTCTTTGGCGAGTGTGAAGGTGTGTGGCGTGAGAAGTCTTGGAGAGGAGAGTTAGGTTTTGGAGAGGATTTTCTTTTAGAGTTATAAGAGGAGAGGAAAGATGAGAAGTTTATTCTTCATTACATTTTTAAGAAAGATTTGAGTGTGAGTGTAAAGAAAGAAAGTGCTTAAAGGGAACTTCAATGGATTTGCTTGTGGAGGAGTGTAGGATAAGTTGTGTTCTTTCCTTTCTTTATTTTGTAAACTTGTTTTTATATATATAATCCATGTTTTGTTGTATCCTTCTCATGAATTCTGAGTACTCTTCTTTTTTCCTTCTCCCTATAATGAGAAATGGTTTTGTGAAGAAATAATATTGTTTTGCAAGGATTTAAATATTAATAAATAGTGATGATTCAAACTTTGATCTTCATATACTTTTCAATCTGACCAACTGTAATGTTAAAATTTGTTCAAAAACATAAGATCCAAAAGGACCATGCTTTCTACAATAAGGTAAGAGTCACATTCAATTTCATGAGGGAAAATGTAGTCCTTGAGGTTGAGCGCAAATAAATATGGAATATATTTTGATGGGCGTAGAATTAGAGATTTTAGGGTGACAGACTAAAATCCATAATTTGTTCGAGTTGCTTTGAAACTAAAGCAAGATTTTTATCCCTTAAGGGAGGGAGAAGTGGGAGCTAGTATCCTCACAACCTAACCACGGATTTAGGGACCAAAATCTGAATTAGCCAATGTTTTTTATGCAATCGAAAAATGGGAAAGAATAGGATTGCTCCTATTTGACACAAAAAAATTTCATATATAATTTTAAATTATTTTAATTACTTCACTAACAATAAACTCATTATGAAGGGGAAGAATGCTTTTTAAAATTTAAACTCTTCGTTACAAAATTTTGTTTAGTCTTAGTAAGTTTAACTTTGAAGTTTAGAAAATAGCTTAATTAACTTAGTTCTTTTAAATACATTTCATTTAGCATACAATAATTTACTTTATATTAGTTTTTCTTACTTAGGTTTTTATAGTTTAAATATTGTGTTTACATTATAACCATAAGAATTTCTATATCCTTGTGGGATCGATACTCAGGACTCCATTAGAGTCATTTTTTACTTAAGCGAAACATATACTTGCATAATTACTAGGTTTGACAGCTTAAATATTTTAAATGATAAACTATTTATACTTGAGTGATTTTTATTGTGATTGATCTACATATTTACTAATTGTGCTATTGTGTGTGTGCTGTAGTAATGAAAGATATTTACAACGCATAAACAAAAATCTGCATCAGCTGACAAATTTGGCACTGTCATAGGATTCTTTTCCCCTTCCTCACTTTGTCTTTGGAGGCATCTAAATATAAATTTGAAGAAAAATTTTAACAAATTTAGCAATTACGATAATAGGTTTCCTGCAATCTTTTTCAAGCTAAAAAAGCTTAAATCCATGGATTTGTCGCTACTATATTAAATATTTTTGCAATTTTTTGGTCTCCACTTAATGTATAAAATATCCATGGTGAAATCACAAAATAACTATGCCAAAATGTAGATCTATCCACAAGAAGATGAAATCTGGTGGTTTCAAGCCAAAAAAATTGAAGATCAAGCTCTATGAAGCACCTTAGGGCTGGATTTCAGGAAAAAGAGGATGAAGATGGAGCTTGGGAGTAAAAAATGGCATGGGTTTCGTTTAATAGGCAAAAATTTAGAGTTTTGGCCAGTTCAATTGAACTGGCACCTAGGCGCCAAGCTGTGTTGATGGTCTGGCACTTAGATGTTAGCTCTGGCGCTTAGGCACCAAACCCGAAATTTTTCTTTCCTAGGGTTTTAAGTATATCACAGCAAGACTAAGCTTTTTAAATCAAAATTTCTCATTAACTTTACATAAAACCTCATGTTTATTATTTCCCTAACTTCTTCTAATTTCCAATTTTTAATTCAAAATTAATTTCAACATTCTAACTTAGGGTTTACACAAACATAACTTTCATTAATCAACTTTCAAACAACACTACAGTATCACACATAAATACAATTAAGCAAACTAACACAAGCAAGCTAACACACAATCAACGACAAGTTAAAGTAGCACACATAACACATCCTTTACTAAAGTAAACACCAACACAAAACATAAACATTAGAATCCTATTCTAATGATCTATTCTTGTTGATTTCATTCTCGTTGCCCTTCTTACATGTCAAATATATGCGATCAAATGTGTAGAAGACAAGGGCAACATCAATCCATTTATTCTTTCTATACATGGATACTTGGGAATCTTGATAACTAGCCAAATGGTCAGATTGAAGTTTCATCTGCCACTCCATGTGTTCATACTGGTGATACATCTCATGCAACTTATTGTGTAGATTGGAAAGCTCCTCTTCAATCTTCCCCAACTTGCTCGTCACCTTTTCCAAACTCAGCAATAGAAATCCATTGAAATAGGTTTGGAAATCATTATGCACAAACTTGTTTCCAATGGCGATTCCATTCTCTTTTTTCTCAATGAAAGTAAGTAATATCTCAAAACCTTTCTAAACTCTCCTCTGGTCAAAATTTCAAAGGTATGAAGATTAGGGACGAAGACTAGGCCGTTTTATAGAGAAGAAATGGAGAAAAAATTCTTTGGGGTGGTTTTCCCATGTTGAGAAACTCTGGTGGCTAGGCGCCGGCTTCACACGACTCTGGCACTTAGGCACCAATTTTTGGCGCCTAGGCACTCGTGTCGTTATGAACATCAATTTGCCTATTGTCAATTTTCTCCAACTTCCAATCATTTTTAATACCCTAAATAGTGTTAAAAAATGCTACTAAAGCAAAGGATAGTCATGATAATAAAACAAATACAAACATAAATCAAATCACACAAATAAATTATAGGCTTTCTCTTACAAAGCGCTTGGTTTAACGTTGTCAGCCCGACATATCCAAAAGTTTTACTCGAATAAAACCAACATCAAAGTTTCTTTATAATAGGGCTTGTTTTCTTCATGGTATGGTTTCAATTTATGTCCATTTACTTTAATTTTATGTTCATATTTTGGTTTCAATTTATGTCCATTTAATTTAATAAATTTTTGTCACAATTAAATGACGTCATTCACCTAGACTTAGGTTTCCAGGAAATAATTTCAATTGTGAATTGTATAATAAAACCTCTTATCCAAGCTCAAAATTCATCCTTAAAATCTTTTGATCATGCCAAATTTTCATCTTTTCTTTATAAATTCTAGCATTTTCGTATGGTTCATTCCTAATTTCCTCAAGCTAATTTAATTGCAATAATTTTTTTCTCGAGCATCCTTTAAATTATAATTAAATTCTTTTATTTCTCAATAAGCTTTACACTCTAACGCAACTGGTAAATGACAAGCTTTTCCAAATATGAGCCTATATGGAGACATTTCTATAGAAGTTTATAAGAAGTCCTATAAGCCCATTATGAAGAATCAAGTCTATCTGATCAATCAGTTCTTTTAGGAACTATAGTTTTCTTTAAAATTCTTTCGATTTCTTGATTTGATATTTCTGTTAATTCACTAGTCTAAGGGTGATAAGCTGTGGTAACCCTATGTTTAATTCTAGTTTTTCTAAGTAATGTGTCCATTCTAAAATTCTTTAAATGACTTCCCCCATCAGTAATGATCACTCTTGGCATTCCAAATATAGTAAAAATATTTTTTTGAGAAATTTTGAAACACTCAGAGCAACACAATGATGCAAGGCTATTGCATCAATCCATTTAGACACATAATCCACAACTAATAAGATATATATATCTTTCATGAACATGGTACAAATGGTCTCATAAAATCTAAACCCCATACATAAAAAAATTCAAATTCTAAAGTTAAATTTAGGGGCATTTCTTGTGATATAGAAATATTGCCTACTCTCTGACATCGATCACAAGCTTTCACATAATTATTAACATCTTTAAAAAATGTAAGCCAATAAATTCCAGAGTGTAAAATTATAAATGCAGTATTATCTATTCTAAAGTATCCCCTAAATTCAAGATTATGACATTTCTGTATAATTTCAAGGGTTTCATGAATTGGTACATAACTTCGAATGACTGAATCATAAAGTCTTTAATATAAATAAGGGTCATCCCAAAAGTAAAATCTTGCATCATACATAAATTTCTTTTCCTAGTGGCTTGTTAGTCCATATGGTAGAATATTACTAACCAAGTAGTTAACTATTCGCATAGCACGGTATATGCCATTCAATAACATCATAAAGTTGTTCATCCAGAAAATTCTCATTTATGTTATCCTTATTGTTCTTTTCATCTCCATGTACAAGTCTTGATAGATGATCAACAATTTGATTATCATCTCCTTTCTTATCCACTCTCTCGAAATCAAATTCTCGCAAAAGTAAATATGATTATCATCTCCTATTCCTATCTTATTAATCTTTGTTTCACATCCTTTTTTGACATAAGATATTTAATAACTGAATGATCAGTATGCACAATGCATTTAGCTTTGAGTAAATATGATTTAAATTTATTAAAAGCATATAATATTGCCAATAACTCTTTTTCAATTGTTATATAATTAATTTGAGCTCCATTAACAGTTTGACTGACATAATATATAAATTTAAAAATCATATCGTATTTTTGTCCTAAAGCAACTCCAATAGCGTAATCACTTGCATAATACATTAATTCAAACAGGTTTTTTTTCAGTCAGATGAAACAATGATAAATGCAGTAATTAACTTTTCCCTTAATAAATTGATAGCTTTAAGACAATCATCTTTAAAATCAAACTTAATATCTTATGCTAAAAGATGGCATAGAGGCTTAGCAATTTTAGAAAAATATTTAATATACCTTCTATAAAATCCAACATGTTCTAGAAAAATTCATACAAAGTTACTAGATTAAGAGGTTGTAATTCAATAAGAATTTGAATTTTTTCTTCATCAACTTTGATTCCAATTTTAGAAATTTTAGACCCAATACAATCCCTCATGTGACCATAAATTAACAATTTTCCCAATTGAGAACTAAATTTGTTTCTTAGCAGTGTTTTAGAATCCTTGCTAACTGATCTAAGCATGAACCAAAAGAGGTTCTAAAAATTGAGAAATCATCCATAAATACTTCAATTCCTTTCTCAATTAAGTCATAGAAAATATACATGACACACCTTTGAAGAGTTGCAGGTGTGTTACATAAACCAAAGGGCATTCTTCTAAAAGCAAATGTCCCATACTGACTTGTAAATGTAGTCTTTTCATAACCCTCTGGAACAATAGGTATTTGGTGGTAACCAGAATATCCATCCAAAAAATAAAAGTATTCATGTCCTGTTAGCCTATCCAACATTTGGTCCAAGAAAGTTAAAGGCAAGTGATCCTTCTCAATGAAGGTATTTATTTTTCTATAGTCAATACAAATTTGTCATCCAGTGACCTGTCTTATTTGAATTAATTCATTCTTTTCATTTACGACTACAATTACTCCTCCTTTCTTAGGAACACAATAAATAACACTAACCCATGCAATATCAGATATATGATAAATAATCCCAACATATAACCACTTTAAAATTTCTTTTTTTACCACTTCTTTCATCATAGAATTTATTCTCCTTTGAGGGTCAACTCTAGGTTTAGAGTTATCTTCCATTAAAATTCTATGCAAACATACTGAAGGATTTATTTCTTTAATATCTACTAACGCCAACCAAAAGCTTTTATATAATTTCTTAATGTATCCAATAATTTTTCTTCCTAGCCTTAAGTTAAGTCTAAGGATATTATAACAGGTAAAGTAGATGAATTTCCTAAAAATGCATACTTTAAATGTGTAGGAAGTATTTTAATTTCAAGTTCAGGAGGTTTTTCTATTGAAGGGATTAGAGATCTACTGCTTTCAGTAGTATCCAAAATCTTAAAATTTTTTTGAACATAATTTGTACCCTCAACATTTATCTCTAAAGATCTTTCTTCAAAATCACTTTTAGATTCAAGATCTGTTCCTTCTTGATCTAATATCACTTCATTTTTTTCCTTGGAAATGACTTCACATTTTTCTTGGTAATGTTTAACAATCATATAATCCGTAATATCCATCCTATAACATTTTTCTTTAGCATGATACCTCATTGACTTTAGAAAATTAAATGTTACTTCCTGGTCATTAAATCTCATGGTCAACTCTCCTTTCTGCACATCAATCATAGCATGTTCAGTAGTAAGAAAAGGTCTCCCCAAAATAATAGGAATTTCTTTATCTTCTTCCATATCGAGCACAACAAAATCCACATAAAAGATAAATTTATCCACCTTAACAAGTATATCTTCTATAACCCTTTAGGAAAAGTAATAGATCGGTTAACTAACTGAAGAGTTGTAGTGGTGGGAAAAATTTCTCCTAAGTCTAACCTTCAAAAAATGGATAAAGGTATGTGATTAATGCTAGCTTCCAAATTGCATAAGGCTTTTTCATAAAATTTCTCTCCAATCGCATAGAGTATTGTGAAGTTAAGGATCCCGATTTTTTATATGACAGTACAATATATGTAATTGTATTCTTAATTTTTTTCTTACTTATATTTCTTATTTTGCAACGACAGTAGAAAATTGACTTTGAAGCAAATGAGAATGCAATTATTATATTTAAATATGAGATATTACGCAAGTATACGTATCGTTATTAAGTAATATATGAAATTTTTATTAAGCCACGAATATCAAACCCACATGGAGAAATTCAATCTATTAATAAGTCAGAAGAAATTAAATAACAAATTATACTTTGCAAAATGTTCATACTGAAACTATAGATGCTATAAAAAGAATGAATATTTGATTATTTTTGATATTTTTTTATAAATGAAAATAAAGTAAAAAATTAACTAAATTTCACTAAATATTTGTAAGAGGAAGGAAATATAAATAAAATATATTTTTTCTTATAATGAATGAGTGACAAGAATATGAATTATATTGTAGAAGTATGTTGACCTCACTTTTGGTTTAGGTTTGATTTTTCCTCTTTAGTAGCCTAAGGTCTAGCCATAAGACTTTCCCATTGACTATTCTTAGAAAACTAGACAAGGAACCCTCACCATTAGAAATTCCAAACTCTTCTCTACTCAACTTGAAGTTCTACATATTGGTGCTAACCTCTAGCACTTAGTAGGTGGGGTCACTATGTGGGAACTCAAGATAAGTCACCCTTAGGACTGCTGGACCTTAGGGTTGACCCTGGGTGTTGGTCTAGGGCTAAGGCACTCACTTGCAATCACTTATACTCACAATCACTGACTATTCTAAACCTAAACTTCTAGGCTTTAGTCCCTTGATACTTTTGGGAGACTCCAGTAGATGGTTCCCTAAATCCACTAGCCCTGGGCTAGAGTTTAGCTAAGAGCACTACATAGAGGACCCAAAATGGGGTTTCCATTGGTCCATGCCTTATTGATGGTGGTTGACACTCCAACTCTACCAAGATACCCAACCTACCATTTTGCCCCTAAATTTCCCCAAACTACCTAGATACCATTGGGACCCCAAATTTGGCCAAAATTTCCAAATCTATCCAAAATACCCAACTTGACTCATAAATCTTTTTCAAACACCTTGAAAACACCCAAACTACCCAAAATCACCAAAATTGGCCAAATTACCAAAAAACCCCTCCTTACCCCAAACTTCCAGAAATTTTGAAAAATCCCAAAAATTCCTAAAACCCCCCAAATATTCCCAATTTTATTTTTCTCAACTATCACATGACCCAATTTGGTCATTTTGACCATTTTGACCAAAAGCCCTAAAATTGCCTTCAAAGGCCCAATTTTCTTAAATTTACCTCAAATGCCCATCAATTTGATCCCAATCTCCCCAAATTTCAATCCTAAACTCAAATTAACCTTTCATATGACCAATTTAAACCAAATCAAATCCCAATTGGTCCATCATTTGGACCTGGACCCAATTTTGATTTAAACCAAAAACCCAATTTTGACCTGATGACTTGGTTCCACCAAATTGAACCCATAGGCCACTCAATTGGCCACAATTTGTGTTTAAAAATTTTCATAGCATTCCCACACATAAAATTTGACCTACAATTGACCTTGGTGAGGCCCCAATTTCATTTAATTTCAACCTAAGTCTAAAAGCCCCAAATTGACCATGTCCTCAAATCTCACCAAATTGACAGCCTTAACCCCAAAATTTCCACTCCATCCCTTCATGAAAAATCTTCACAACATCTACCTTGATCATTTGAACCATTTAATTTGGACTCAGCCCAAGGCTAGCCCAACCTAGATCCATGTCTATCCCAACATGCCCAAATTGGCCAAATTTCAAAAATCCCTCAAATTTACCTACCAATTGAACTCAAAATCACTTCAAACCTTCACCAAAAATCTTCATAACAATCATATACACAATATTGATCAATCAATTGGGTCAATTGGCCTAGCTAACCTAGCCCAAACCCAAACTTTGATCACTTGAACCCACATTGGACCCATGCATTAAAGATGGCCTAACCACCCCAAAGTCATCAAATTAACTCCACCTTAGCCATGGGTTAGACCCTAAGACTGAGCCAAAACTCATCTAACCACCTAAACTAAGGCATGGACCAAAGATCCCCCAAATTAAGGGATTTTATTCCAAAAAATGCACATGCTTAAGATACCCTTACCAAAACTAAGACCATTGCATTAAGTTGCTTTGACAGATTCCCTTGGATGCCCTGAGCACCTAGCCACCTCCCCATGGCCGGCTGACCAGCCTAGTGGCTGGAAAATGGCCAAATTGAGAGCCACCCTCATGGGATTAAACCCAATTCAAACCTAGAGGCCACATCATCCAAATTGAAGCTTAGAGCCTCTCTGCCGTCCACCCAAGCAGCACATCTCACCCCCCAATTAACCATGGTAGTAAGCCTAAGGCAATTTTTATAAAAAGCTTCCCTCCATGGCCATTGGGGGAGAGCTGAAAATAACTCTAAGAGACTTCCCCAAATTGATCCCAAAGCCTCTTTGAGACCTCCTCAGTGTAACCCAACCCTCACATTGCCGTGAATCCCCTTGTCGGAGCTCAATTTTTTAGCTCAAAACCTTGTCGGAGATAGGACAAAACTCTCCACACCTCCAAAGTCCACTAAACTCTAATTAAACTCACCCACACCTTCACAACAGTAAAAGGAGCTAAAGCCCCATCAAATTACCCTCTCACAGAGCCTCTACCATAGCTCTAGACCAACACCTAAATCCAGTCGTGATCGAAATCATATCTTGGCCTCACACCATGACCAGAGACTCAATCCCTAGCCTCTTTGGATCACAACAAACGTGTCAAGACTCTCTGATCGAAGCTTCACTTCTCAGAGCAAAGGTATAAAACTTCTCTCCTCCCGAGCCTATTTTGATTCTCCATTTAATTAGGCTAAATTTAATTACATGATTGTCATATAGATGTGTTCGTCTCACTTAGACGAGTCCATATGATCAAACCCAAAGTGATTTGGTTGAGTCTAGGTTGAGATCTTAAGGTTTTAGTGTTGACGGTCACGGGATCACTCTATCGGGGATGATGACGGGGAACCCTTTGATCAAGCGTGTATCGAATGGATGGAGGAGATCGAGCTGGACAGCGCTTCAAAATATAAACCGCGGGCCGAGTCAGCAGCTACATGGATGGCAGCGTCTAACCAGAGCGCGCCACGCGTGCCTTCGGAGCTGCCTAGGATCTAGTCAGCACACGCTGTTTAAATAAATAAATAGAAAATTTTCCTATTTATTTAAATACCCCTAACTTAAAAAATTCATATCTTGGTATAAAAAATCACAAAAATAAAATGAAAATACCCTCTTGCTCAGTGAAGAGAGGAGAACAATGTGGAAATAATTTTAATTCCATGTGATGCATATTTTATTTTTAATTAATTAAATACTGATTTGAATTTTTTTGGTTCTCCATGCATGTAGACTTATCACCATAGCTTAAATTTTTTGTATGTTGTAGCCTCTGTCAAGGGGAACATTCTCTGATTTTTCCAAAGTCAGAGGAGGTCCCTAGACAGACAATCATATTTATTAAGTTTATGTGCATTATTTGATCAATCATGGAAAGTAGCATGTTGCTTAGAAAAATCCAAGAAACTTTTTGAAGCTTTATGATGACCAGGGAGCCCTTGAAAAGAAATTCTTATGAGCCAAGTCATTCAAAACACACCCTAAATAACTAAGTTAATTAATTTTGGAAAATACAAACAACAAAATTACTTGATTTTTCATCTCCACTATTATTTAGGATCTAGAGAACTTACCATAAAAATTTCAAAGCATTTTAAGTTCATTTGATACCTTAAATTGATTTTTTCAAGTTAAATAACATTCTTGGCATAAAAATGATTTTTAAATATCAAAATATAACTTAATAAATTATAAAACTTAGTTTTTTTAGTTCTCTGTGATCAGGGGAATTTTCTAAAATTAAAATGATATTTAAAATAAAAACTTGATTTTTAGCCTATTTTAAATTTTTAAATAATTAAAAATCCATAAAAATCACAAAAATAATAAAACTCATGAAAACATTCTAAATTGCTTCCTAAGCACTTATGAAAATTAGAATATTTTTCCTGATTTTCTAAATAAAGATCCTAAATTTTAAAGCTTAAAATAGTTTTTTAAAAGGCTAAACATGAGTTTTCACTAACAATAATTCCAATAAATCAAATAAAATTCAGAAATATATCAAATCTTCTCCTATGAGTTCTCTGACCTTAGGAAGACTTTTTTAAAATACAAATCTTAATTTTCCCCATTTAAAATATTTTATATTTAATAAATACCCCATAAATTAAAATAATTCTTAAAATTCAAATAAAATTCAAAAAATCATGAAATTTGGTCGAAATGCTTCTTTGGTCTAGGTCTACCTTCAGTAAAAATTTCAAAGGATTAGCATTGACCTTGGACAAGTTAGAAATTTTCTTGCAAAAATCCTTTTTTGCATGAAAATAATTATGTAAATTAAATTAAATCTTGAAAAATCATATTTTCTCCTCTGATGTCTTATTTGACCCATGAATGAGGTAGGATAAAAATTTCAAATTCATTTGAATGTAAGTTGACAAATTATGAAGTGTTAGAGCCTTAGGGGCAAATATGTAAGTTTGAAAATTTTGCCTTAATTAACATTTAGGTTTAATTCAAAGAGGGAAATGGGTAACCTCTGATCTTAATTTGGATGTTTGAAACACAAGGGGTTAATTGGTCGTAACCAACCTCACTTTCCAAATTTGAAAAGATAAGTTAATAAATTTCTAAATTATTAAAATTTGGAAGTTTATTAAAATAAAATGACCCCATGGCTTAAGGGTATGACTTTCGAAGTCAAAAATTAATCAATTTAATACCCCTATTTTGATTTTCAAATAAAATTCAAATCACAAATTATGACCACCTAAAGCTTAATCTTTTCAAAACTAACTAAGACACTCACCTAGGTCTCAAGGGCTTAACATTGATTTAGGCTAAATCAAGTTTCATTTAAATGAGGATTAGAAAAGTGAACATCATTTAAAATTAAAACGCCTTTCAAACACTACAAGCCCAATTAGGACCAGAATTTGGTTAAGTGTTCCAATAACACTAACTTGCCTTTTTAAGGGTCTTCACCCACATAATATTCAAAATTAAATTACAAATGATAATTACACTTACTCTGGGAGATAATTGAGACATCAATGCTCACTGAGCACTAAGGGTATTTACAGGATGAATTATTAAGCAATATAATAAGTTTAAAAGAACTTGGGATTTTTCACCAGGAAGCGAGAGAGTAGCACGGATCCGCTTCTTTCTCTAGATCTGTTGGATATCTCAGAGGTCTACTAAACTTAATATATTTTGCTTGGCAACATCATCCTTAATTAAACTCCTAAGGACCCACCAAGATATGACCTAGGGTTAGATAGGTTGTCAAAATTTTACTTCCCTATTTCATATAAACTGCCTTAACATGCCTTTTGAGTTTTATGTGGTGGAACGAGAAGAATTGCCAGGTACGCTTTTACAGTTTTCAGCGTTGTCTTTCTTGTACTTTCATATTATACTTTTATACATGCAAACTTGCATGCTAAACAACAATGTCACCCTGCATGAAAACTAAAACTATCAGGATAGTCACAAAACTGAAACCAAAACCAAAACATAAACTAAAATCAACTAAGATAAAATTCACCGCCACAACATTCAAAATATAAAACAACTCAAAATTTAATCACAAACATCACACAAAACTACAACTTCAACTAAATTAAGATGTCTCTATCGAATGATCTGGAATCCCTCAGAGGAGGTAACCTACGGTTGCTAACGAGGCTTTCCACGGTCTAAATGAAATTATGGAACTCATTAAGTTGGCTTTAGTAAGTTCATTTAGACTAAGTGAATCCAATAAAAAATAGTGGTACCGGAATGAGGGAACCGTAGGATCCTAACTGGTGTCACTCTAATCAACTTTAACATGCCCCCCATAAAATTTAAAGAACTTCAACCATAAGGCCACCTGATTTGACATCATAACTTGACACACTAGAAAACTCAAACTCATCGCAGCAAGGAGCTTGGAGCTAGTATGATGGGCAGCACGACCATCTTCAACAACAAAACCTATCTTGCCCAGCTAAACAAATCTTTCTTCCTTAGACTTAAACAACAAAGCCATAGGACTTCAAGGTTGTTTGCTTATGCAATGTAAATCCTCATTTTATCTTTAGGCCTTCGTATAGCTGTGCTATACAATATAAGCCCTAACTCATCTTAGGATTCCAAGGTTGTCATCCATCACGATCAAAAACCCTCACATATTCCAAGCTATTTATGTGATAGTTTCACACAAATAGAAGCCCTAACTAATAAAATTGGAAGGATGAAACACCTAAATATTTCTTTTTCACACGAATGTAAGCCCTAACTAATAAAATTAGCAGGATGAAACACCTAAATATTTCTTAAAAACCGAAGCCAAACATTAGGATAGCTTGGGAAGTCACCGAGGTTCTCCTCTGGATCCATGCCATCCCCTAATTCTTCCTCCTTTGGACTCTACAACAAAATGTTCCAAATTCAAACCAACCCCCTTTCACACCTCTACGTCCGATCTAATTGAAAAGTCCTACCCTTTGAAACTCCTTGAAGATAATATTTTTTTAATTTTTATTGAGAGTCTTCTTAGGTGACTTTGGTCTTTTAAGATGTAATTAACTATAGGGGCTCGCACTTATAGGAATAATGTCGAAACTCAGCTTAATATAAACCCTATTTAATTCTTTATATTAAATAGGGGAACTTGTCGGCAAATATAAAGGTTTCGTAGACCAAACTGATGTCATATATTCCTTAGTTTATTCGATCAAGCCTAATCCTCAAGTCTTGTGTTTATCCTTTGGGATAGATACAGTATTTTAGGTACATCACTCTTTCATTTAAACTATGAAAAATATGAGGTCAATTTGATTTCATATTTTTCTAAAACTAAATATATATGTAAATTAAAACGTCCTTCGGAAGCGGGCGACAGGATTTCAATTCCGGTGACCGACAAGTTCTTACGGGCAACTCCCCCAAACCAAAAATAGCACCGACAAAGTATTCAAAATGTGTTGTGCCAAATAGGAGTAATAATATTATTTACCCTTACTAGAGATGCTATAAAGAACATTGGCTAATTTAAATTTTGAGTAGTCTTGAAGCCAGGTTAGGTAGAGAAGACATTAACTCTCACTATAGAGTTCCCTCTTCTCCCCTCACGTGAGGGCTAAAATTTCATATCAAAACCTAAAAATACAAACAAAATTGTGAGCTATAACCTGTCACTCTAAAGTCCTCTAAATCTACACCCTTCAAAGTTTATTTCGCTATTTATTTGCACTCAACCATATGAATTACATTCTCATCCATACAATCTTATGTGATTCTTACCATTAGTTGACTGAGAAAATACCATAAAGGATCTTACATGTTCTTACAATAAATATTAACATCATAATTGGCCAAACTAAGAAGTAAATGAAGTACAAGGTTAAAAATCATCACAACTTATTCCAATATTAAAGTTTAATACTTCACAAAACTTCCATCAAACACTTAATCACTTATCATCTTAAGCAAAAAGATAAAGAAAACTTCTCAGAATTCATGGAGAAAACACAACCACACTTAAGTTTAAAAGTAGAAATCACGCAAACAAATAAGAAGTCTAAATTAAAACAAAATGTAGTCACAAAGATAAAAACTTATGTTAAATCCTCTCCACCAAACTCTTGAAGTTCCTTTGAATCTCTTCGCTTCCTTTCTCTAACAATACTCTCTACTCACGCACTACAAATCCTCTCTTCTTATCTCTAAGAAATAACCTAATTAATCTATGAGAGAGGCGTCGGTGGCATGGCTATGGGGGTTGTAGTAGGAGAGTCTTTAGGGGCGTTTAGAGGGACGTAGGAGGGAGAGTTATTCAATCTAATCCAAGTCTTCTTTTATAATTTTCCAAAAGGTGCTTTGGAATCTCTTCAAAATGTGTCCACATTCAATGAATCTTTCAAGAGTTGCCTCCTTTCAAAAAGTCAAATGAATGTATTTTCGTGTCCATTAACCATATCCCACGTTTTCACCAAGCGTTGCTTTAAACACATCTTCAAAAGTTTGTCCAAATTTATTGAACAATCAAGTAACTACCTTCTGTGCTTAAGTATAAGGTATGTGGCACTTAGGCACGGCCTTCTCGATTTTCCTATCGCTTAAGCATCAGTTCTGGGTGCTTACGCGCCACAGTTCTTTTGCAGACCTTCTTGATTTTTACTTCAAATTTTATCCTTTTTCAGTCCTTTCACAATTAAACTACTCAAAATAATTCTCCTCCTCCTCATCATCATCACTATCATCGCTATTCCAAAAAGCAGTAAGTTCATATGAAGGATATTGTGGATATGAAGGAAAAAACACACTTTGGTCACCCCTGATGTTTTCTAATGAAGAGTGAAATTTTTCTTCATAATCACTATGTCTCCTCATATAACCATCCATATGATCTACAAAATTCTCCAAATTTAATACCTTATCCACATTATAGTTGATGTTATCTTACATCCTTTGCATTAGACAAGCCTGCGAATCAGAATTAGAAGCCTGACCTTGTGATGTGGATGCACGTATAGAAGCATGAGAAGTAGAGGCACCTAAACTTCTAGAAAATCCTCCTCTCCTGCAAAATATCAAATTTTGTGAATAAGATTTCACATTAATGCTTGTGATCAACTTTAGAGGCTGCAATATCTCCCCTAACTATCAAATTTAACTCTAGCTTGCTCACATAAGGAAATATTAAGGATGCGAATCCCAAACCTGCAATAGTGGCAGCTGTAGTAGAACTGATGATAGTTTGATAAATCAAGGATCCAATGTCAATCGACTTTAACTTATCTGCTTCTTCTATAAAACTTGAATGGCTAAATTGCATCTTAAGTTGCCATCCAATATGTGTTAGTCTTATTCACCTTCACTTCAATTAAAACTACGTCAACCTCAATCTTTGCGATCTTCTCCGCTATTCCTTCTATAGTAACGACTAGGAAATCATTGTATAACTCTTGCGCACATTGAATAAAAAAAATTTTCTTCATGGATTCCTCACTCTTCATGATATCAATCTCCAAAGAAGATATTTTTCCAAGATCTCTCCCTCTTCAATTAGATTTTAGCATCAAAATTGAAGTGAGGTGAGAATTCTCTTCATTCCCTTCTATTTATAGGCTTTGAACTAGCTTAAAACTACTAGACACGTTCTCAAACCACTAACACACGTTTACATCATCTAGAAAAATAATTTAGCACATTTAGTTAACTGTTGCACTTAAGCGCCGAATGTTGGCACTTAAGCGCTGCTGCTTAATTTAGCACAGGTCAGCTTAACATCCAAATACTCATTCTTACATGTCTACATAACCTTTTAAGGTCTTAGAATCATTACTAAATCATTATATATTAAAAAATTCTACCACATTTTTCTTAATCAAACACAACAACATAACATTTAAAACAGAAATGCACTGATAACTATGGGTTGTCTCCCACAAAGCGCTTGGTTTAACGTCATTAGCCCAACATAACAAGTGGTTATTCTAGTTGACCCAACAAAATAAGGTCATTTACTTTAAGTTGATCCCCTAAAATGTAGGTTTCAACTTGTTACCATTCACTTTGAAATTTTTGTCAGTCTTAGGATCTTTGAATTCTACAGCTCCACGTGGACTTAAGTTTTCCTAGAAATAATATTGACTTTGTATTATATAGCAAAACTTGTTTCACTGCTCAAAACTTTTAGTAAGATTCCTCTGATCATGCCACGTCTTCATCTTTTCCTTATAAATCTTAGCACTCTCATAAGATTCATTCCTTATCTCTTCAAGCTCATCTAATTGTAATAGTCTTTTCTCACCAGCATCCTTTAAATTATAATTAAATTCCTTAATATCCTAATATTTTTTATGCTCAAGTTGAACTAGTAAATGACAAGCTTTCCCAAATATTAGGCTATATGGGGACATTTCTATAAAAGTTCTATATGTAGTCGAATAAGCCCATAAAGTATAATCCATTTTAACTAACCAATCTATTTTTATTAGATTCACAGATTTTCCCAATATTTTTTTTTAATTTCATGATTGAATAATTCAACCAAACCACTTGTCTGAGGATGATAAACAATAATAATTTGATGGTTGATATGATATTTCTTTAATAATTTCTCCATTTTTACATTCCTGAAAATGACTTCCATCATCAGTTATGATCACTCTTTGCATTTCAACTCTACAAAATATATTCATTCTAAAAAAAATTTGCAACATTTTGAGCATGAAATCAAGGTAAAGAACCAGCTTCTATCCATTTGGATACATAGTCTTCTGTTATCAATATATATACATTTCCAAAAGATGGTATAATTGGTCCCATGAAATTCAATCCCCGAACATCAAATATCTCAACTTCTAACACATAATTGAGGGGCATCTCTTCTCTCCTAGAAATATTGCCTACTCGTTGACATCAATCACAAGTTTTAATATAAGTATTAACATCTCTAAAGATTGTAGGCCAATAAAATCCAGATTGTAAAATTTTGTATGTTGTTTTATCAACACCAAAATGTCCCCCAAAATCAGAATTATGACATTTTCAGATAATTTCATTAGTTTCTTCTAAAGGCACTCATCTTCGAATAATTAGTTCCTTTCCATGTTTATATAAAAATAGGTCATCCCAAAAATAAGTCTTAGCTTCAAATAAAAATTTTCTCTTCTATTGGCATGTGAGCTCATAGGGTATAATATCACTAACAAAAAAGTTCACAATGTCAGCATACCAAGAACAAGCCACTCATTAATACTGAACAATTCTTCATTTACAAAATGTTCATTAATTTTTTTTTTCAAAATAGAGCGATTTTTCTAATTCAAGCATGGATAGATGATCAACATATTGAATCTCAGCTTCCTTCCTATCTACAATCTCAAAGTCAAATTCTTGCATAAGAATAATCCATCGCATCAGTCTTGATTTTGCATCCTTCTTTTTCGTTAAATATTTAATAGCATAATGATCGATATGCATAAAAAATTTTATTCCAATAAAGTATGATCTGAATTTATCAAAAGCATATAATATCGCTAAAAACTGTTTCTCAGTTGTCTACTATCATAGTAAATAACTTTGAAAATCTTTTCATACTTTTATCCTAAAGCAGCTCCAATAGCAATATCACTATCATCACACAATAATTCAAAAGGTTTTTTTCCAATCTGGTGAAACAATAATTGGTGCAGTGACTAATTTTTCACTTAATAGCTCAAAAGCTTTTAGGCACTCCTTATCAAAATTAAAATTTACACCTTTTTCAAGCAAATGACATAAAGGCTTAGTAAGTTTTGAAAATGTCTTTAATATATGGCATGTAGAATCCATCATATCCTAAAAAACTTTAAATTTCCCTTACATTTGTTAGGTAAGGTAAATTAGTGATCACTTGAATTTTTGTAGGGTCTACATCCATACCATTTTCTGATATATGATGTCCTAAAAGAATTCCTCCCAAACCATAAATTGGAATTTTTCCCAATTAAAGACTAAATTTATTTCTTGACAGTACTTAAGAACTCTTGATAGATGTTCTAAGCATGATTTAAATGAAGTTCCAAACACTAAAAAATCATCCATAAAATCTTCTATTCCTTTTTCACTTAAATCAAAGAAATGAGCCATCATACATATTTGAAATGTAGTAGGGACATTACATAAACCAAAGGCATTCTTTTAAAACCGAATGTACCATAAGAACTGGTAAATTTTGTTTTCTCTTTATCCTCAGGAGCTATTTGTATTTGGTGATAACCAATATGTCCATCCAGAAAACAAAAGTGTTTATGCCCATCTAGTCTCTCCAACATTTGATATAGAAAGAATAGCGAAAAATGATCTTTTCTATTGTTGAGATTTAATTTTGTATAATCAATGCGCATTCACCACCCTGTGACTTATCTTGCTGGTATTAACTCATTATGTTCATTCATAATCACAGTCAATCCTCCCTTAAAAATGCAGTGAATAGGACTAACCCATGCTCTATCTCAAATAGGGTAGATAATTCCAGCATCTAACTACTTTCAATTTTTTTTCTTAACAACTTCATTCATAATAGAATTCAATCTTCTTCATGGTCAGCTTTGTGTTTGAATTTCACTTCCATATGAATTCAATGCATAAAAATTGGAGGGATTCCTTTAATATCAGTAATTGTCCATTGTCGGCACTATTTTTGGTGTGGGGTTTGCCCGTAAGAAGCTGTCGGTCATCGGAATTGAAATCCCGTTGCCTGCTTCGGAAGGACGTTTAAAAAAAAATTTAGTTTTGAAAAAGATGAAGTCAAACTGACCCCATAATTTTCATAGTTTAAATGAAAGAG
>JXCR01140185.1:91127-140397 GCA_002079205.1 Phalaenopsis hybrid cultivar | reverse complement strand
ATATATATATATATGTATATATATATGTATGTATATATATATGTATGTATATATATATATATATCGTATATATATATGTATGTATATATATATATATATATATATATATGTATGTATATAAACTTGTAACTCCATTTTTAATAGTTGTAACTTGAACAAAATTTTTCAGCACAATTAGCTTTCTCTTACTATGTTTCATAAGCTAAAATTTTATTGCTATTCTCTACAAGTTATTGCTCTAAACCAACAAGTATCAAATAATAGAGTTGAAACATATTGCCTTCAAACATACAATTTTTTTTAACAATATAGTGAAACAAATATCCATAAAATAATAAACATCATTGGCATTAGTCATAGAATATAAATAAATAGATGTGATTTATGGAACACATTCAAAATTTAATACTAATTAATCTAAGATATACATCTCATTATCTAGCTAAAAATAGTATATTTGAGATTGGATTTCACTGTCCAACTAAAATTTAATAAAAATAAGTAAGAAAAAAAACTTAGAATATATAATTCATGATATAAGTAAAACATTATATATCTAGCTTGAAGAAAAACTATAATAAAAAAACTAAGACCAAATGCTATTAGGTCGAACTTGTATTGCCTACTACTTGATTTAGAAAAAAACTAAAAAAATTATAGATGTAAATTTTTTAGCACTAAAAATGAATACAATGAAAAGCAAACATCTAATTTTGCTTCACCTTAGGTTTTGGAGTAAGAAAGTAATAAGATAGCAAGAGAGATCAAAAGCACTAATAACTAGTAAGTTGGCCAGGAATTCTCTTCGTAACATTGGAAAAATGGGAGAACCACGAGACTTTATTGAGAGAGATAGAGAGCGGGAGAGCGGGAGAGAGAGAGAGAGAGGGGGGAAACTGTCAATAGTAGTGGGAGAATAAGAGTTTAGATGTGTGTCATGATGAGACTATGCACCTGTGACTACGACTCAATTTCAACAAATGGATTTTAATCCAAAAAAGGAATGAAGTTTTTATCAACCAACATATTGAACATACTAAATAATCCAAAAAAATTCTATGTTGTTTTCTAGATTTGTATGTGTGTGTGTGTGTGTGTTTATGTACTATATATATGCACAAATATATGCATATTTGTATTAGGGGTGTAAACAAGTCTGAGCCATGTCAAGTTTTTGCTTAACCGAGGTAAGGTTTTATAATTTATACTTAGGCTGAAATTCTAGTTCGAGTTGGTCGGTTAACCTGAACTCATTGCAACACCTCAAGCTTGACTCATTTGATGTGATAACATCCTAAGTTTATTATCAAAATTTTTAAAAAAGTTTCTAGTCAACGACATTAACATATTATCAAATTGTAATTCCTTTGAATTATTTATTTATTTATTTATTGCAGTCAAATGACCACAACCATTATCGCCAATTTTGTCTGCATTATTTAAGAAAGCTTAGGCTAAACAATTCTTTAATTTAGTGAATAAATATCAATCTAAAATACCCATGCATCTCGAGTCTCATATNATTTGAATACCTCAAGCTTGACTCATTTGATGTGATAACATCCTAAGTTTATTATCAAAATTTTCAAAAAAATTTCCAGTCAACGACATTAACATATTGTCAAATTGTAATTTCTTTGAATTATTTATTTATTTATTTATTGCAGTCAAATGACCACAACCAATATCACCAATTTTGTCTGCATTATTTAAGAAAGCTTAGGCTAAACAATTCTTTAATTTAGTGAATAAATATCAATCTAAACTATCCATACATCTCGAGTCACATATTTTTTCAATATTCAACATAAAAATCTTAAAATTTGAAAGCACAACAAAAGATAATCTTAGCTTTTACAACAGAAGATAAAAATGAATAAAATACACTTAAGAAATTATGTACGTTGCAAAACGGTATCATAATATGATAAGACAATTTTATATTTCAATCATAGTCATTTAATATCTAAAAAATAAATATTAATCAAAGAATTATATAATTGAAATCAAATATAATAGAAAATGACCTACATTAAATTGAAATAACTTGAATTTTTGATATGTTTCACTTTGTTTGATATCTTTAAAACATTTAATTTATTGCAGTCAAATGACCTACATTGACTCTTTTACTATCTACATATGTTAAAATGGGCTACTACAAAATAAAAAATGTATAGAGGACAGAAGTCGAAGAAGAGCCTTCGAGTGGGAAGATAGAAGTGGAAGAGCCATGAATAGAAGACAAGCTAAAGATCCTCAAAGTGAGAATATAAATAGGAATAATTGAAGAGAAGCAAGGTAGATGTGGAATCTTCACCTCATATTCCTACAATTTTCCTCATTTTAGGCTGACAAATCCTTCGATTCTTGTGATTTTATTTGTTAGAGGTTTCTCCCAAAAGCCATATTATTCATATTCTTCATTGATAAAAAATATGAGAAAAAATATCATTTGCATACTTAATAATGCATCATGACCAATTGAGATGCTTAAGAAGTTGTTAAGTATTTGGATGAACTTCTATTCTTTGTTTGAGATCATATTAATATTATTCAAGCAATTCTTTTTTTAAAATTTTCATCACAACATCAATCATTTTTAGTTTCATTAATTAAAATCTTAACAATTAAATTTAAGCATTTTCTTAAATGTTACTGTCATATAATTATTACTCACTTATTTCCCAATTTAAATTGTTGAAAATTATTTATATTTTGTGTTTGTTTAATTTGAATTATAACGATCATGAATTGCTACCATGTGTAATAACTTACTTTAATTCATTTTAGAAGTAGCATGTTATTTTCAAAAGATTTTTTTGTAAATTTGATATGAAATTTTTAAGTTTATAAATTATTGAGATTAGTGGAGCCCGGTTCACTGTTGATTAAGGAAGCTAATTTATTTGTTTCTCCCACATAACTACGTTCACTCATTTCTTGTCGCGTTCTCGTTGTCACCACTTTTGGTATAAATCCTGCTTGCCGCCTTCCTTAAGCTTTCCAAGGGGTCGTTTCCTTATATGGGACGAGAATGGGCCTCTGCTGGAATTATAAAGGGACGCATGTTGCTGGCTCTCTACAGGGCACATAATTCCTTTGGTGCTTTTATATTGCTTATAGAAGATGATCCAGGAATGAATCACATGGTAATATGTGCTTCCTTGGTTTTCCTCTTTGGTTAAGCTTACGGAAAAAAGGAATCGAAATTGATGCTCCCTTGTTTGAGTGCCTCTTCTTCTATTGTGTGGCTTTCAGTTTATAGAGAGAAGGTGAAGAGAGAGAGAGATAGAGAGAATTTTTCTTGTAATTGTCGACTGATCGACGGATGTAATCCTCAAAGTAATAAAATCCCTTGCAACTCAGTGGACGTAGGTAATTTGTCAAACCACGTAAATCTCTGTGTTCTTTTCTGTTTGCAAATTTTCTTGTTCCAATTTTTCGCTTTATTGTCATCATTTTTCAGAATAATTGGTATCAGAGTTGTGGTTCAGGTATGAGGGAAAATGATGGCTGGAGTTTAAGTGAAGGTATGAGGGACCGAGAAGTTTGATAACACTGATTTTGGTTATTGAGGGTGCAGATAAAAGAATATCTCTATGGGAAGAAACTTCATCTTCCGTTATTGGGAAAGCGACCGAGAAAGATGAACGAGGCTGAATGGAAATTGTTGGATCGATAAGTTCTGAGGGTTATTCGATTTACTTTGTTGAGATCTGTGGTAGGGAGACCACAACTGCAGATCTAATGATAGCTTTGTTAGATATGTATGAAAATCCATCAGCGAATAACAAGGTGCATTTGATAAAAAAAGTTATTCAATTTGAAGATGATAGATGATACAGTTATTGCACAACATTTGAATGATTTTAATGCTATTAAAAATCAATTATCATCTATGAAATTTTAATTTGATGATGAGATATGTGCACTGATATTGCTGGCTTCATTGTCGAATAGTTAGGAAGCCATGAGAATGGTTGTTAGTAATTCTGCAGGTAAATTTAAGCTAAAATATGATGATATTCATGATTTGATTTTAGTTGAGCAGGTGCACATGAATTTTAGCATTAATATCACAGGACAAAAACTCAAAAAGAGGAAGATAAAAAACAAAACATAGAGACAGAGCAAGCAAGAGGCTAGTCAACAAACAATCTATTGAAATTGCGGCAAAGTTGGACACATTAAGAAGAATTACAAGAATCCTAAGAGGACAGAGAGCATCAGTGCTATTGTTGTAATTGAAGAAGTGCAGGATGCATTATTGCTTGTAGTTCAAATTTCCATTGATGCTGGATACTGGATTCAGAGGTTTCCTTCCATACATCTTCCCACCGAGAGCAAAATGCAAAATTTTGTTGTAGGTGAATTTGGGAAGGTATATCTGGCTGGTGGAGAACCTTTAAACGTGATAGAGATGGGAGACGTTGACATAACACTCCCCAAAAAGAGAAAATGGTCTTTCCAAAAGGTCAGACACATTCCCGAGTTGAAAAAACCTCATTTCTATTGGGCGGATCGATGAGAGTGGTCATTCAGTAGTGTTCTCATATAGCTCCTTGAAGGTTACAAAAGGTGCACTGGTACTATCTCGGAGTAAGTAAATTGGTACACTATATATGACTAATAGTTCAATTAACAATGTTGATACTACCTCACATGAGTCAGAGGGGTGTGAAAGAACTTCAGTCCAAAGTCAAGCTACCATAACTAAAGTCTGTTGATCTCAACATGTATGAGAGGAAGATCAGTTTCTTTGAAAGTGGCAGAGCACCTAAGGCAGAGAAACTAGAACTTATACACATATATGTGTGGGACCTTCTCCACTGGCATCTCTTGGAATCTCTCGTTACTATGTCATATTCATTGATGACCACAGCAGGAAGGTATGCGTTTTCTTCTCGAAGCATAAATCTGATGTATTTAATGTGTTCAAGACTTGGAAGGCAATGGTTCAGATAGAGACAGACTTGAAACTAAAATGTTTGAGGTATGAAAATGATGGTGAGTATATTAATGGTGGGTTTGAGGAGTATTGTGCAGCTCAGGGTATCAAAATGGAGAAGACCATTCGTGGGACACCACAACAAAATGGAGTTACATAACACATGAACAGGACCATTAATGAGCTGTTTAGAAGCATGAGTTTTCACATCAGAGTACACAAACTTTCTAGGAAGAAGCAATCAATACTACAGTTTACCTGATCAACAGATGGCCATTTGTTCCATTAGAGTGTAAATTTCCTGAGGAGGTCTGGAATGTGAAAAAGTTCAAATTTTCTAACCTTAAGACTTTTGGCTATCTCTCTTTTGTTCTTATTAATCATGAGGCTCATAGCAAGCTCGAGGCTAAGTAAAAAAAAATGTTATTTCATTGGCTATAAATATGAAACATTTGATTATCATTTCTTGGATGATCAGGACTGGAAGATCATAAGAAGCATGAATGCAATTTTTAATGAGAAGATTATGGACAAGGAAAAGACTAGTACACCTTTTGAATTAGATCCCAGAAATCCGATTTGGTATGGTTTGAAGATCTACCAAACGTCACAGTTTAGGGCAGTGATGAAAGTGCTGAGGAGAGTGCGCCTGAGCACCCATTCCTATCATTCCACAGTTAAATTCAAAGACGTCCATCTCTATGGCTACAATTCACAGGCGGTCAAGAATAGATGTTCTCCATAGCGTTACTCACCAACCTTAAACTATATTCTGTTGACAGATGATGGAGAACCACAGAGTTATGAAGAAATTTTTCAAGATAAAAATTCAAGCAAGTGAGAGTTGGCTACGAAAGAAGAGATGGGCTCTCTACTAGGAAACCAGACATGGGAGCCGATAGAACTTCCATCAGGGAAGAAGGCATTGCACATGTAGTGAGTGTACCGAGTGAAGATTGAGCATGATGACAACAAGAGATACAAGGCTAGACTTATTGTAAAATGCTTTCAACAGAGACTGAGGATTGATTATTTTGAATTTTTTCTCTTGTAGTGAAGATCACAACCATCAAGATGGTATTGGCTATGGTTGCTACTGAAGATTTACTTCTTGAGCAGTTATATGTGAAGATAACTTTTCTTCATAGAGCATTGAAGAAAACATCTACATGCACCATCCTTAGGATTTTTGTACTATAAGGAAAGGAAGAGTCAATTTACAGACTGAATATGAGCTTGTATGGCCTCAAGCATGCTCCTAGGCAATGATACAAGAAGTTTGATAAAGTCATGCACAATGTAGGGTACAACAGATGTCAGACAGATCATTATTGTCATGTTAGGTACTATGAAAATCCTGATATCATCCTACTATTGTATGTGGATGATATGCTTATTTCAGGGGTCAATATTGATGAAATCAATAATCTGAAGATGCAGATGTCAGAGCACTTTGCAATGAAGGATATGGGAGCTACAAGGCAAATCCTTGGCATGAAAATTGTTAGAGACGGATTTAGAGGCACGTTGAGGCTTTCACGGACTAAATATGTGAAAAAGGTACTTAGCCTGTTCAATATAAATAAGGCCAAACCAGTTGGTACACATTTGGGCAGCCACTTCATACTCAACAAGAATCACTCATCCAAGTCAAAGGAAGAATATGACTCATGAGTAAGGTTCCTTACTCTTCAGCTATTGATTCATTTATGTATGTTATGGTTTGCACAAGACCGGATATTGCTCATGCAGTGGGAGTTGTGAACAGATACATGAGTAATGCAGGGATGGAACATTGAGCAACTATGAAGTGGATCTTGAGATACCTAAGAGGCTCATCAAAAACCTACTTGTATTTCTTGGAAAAAAGCATGGAGGAACAGGGCTATGTTGATGCTGATTTAACTAGAGGCATTAACAGTAGAGATAATACTAAATGTTATTTTTATACTTTTGGTGGTACTGCAATATCATTGGGCTCAAATCTACAAAAGACAATTTTTTTGTCCACTACAGAAGTTGAGTACATCGCGGTGTCATAATCTGTAAAGGAGTTGATATGGCGGTAGTGTTTCTTAGAAGAATTGGGTAAGGAGGTTTAAAAGGGCACTCTCTAAAATAGTAGTCAGAGCGCCATATTTCTTGCCAGGAACCCGACATTTCAATCCATGACTAAGCACATTCAAATTAGATATCACTTCATATGATCATTGTTAGATGATGAACAATCGGTACTTGAGAAAATTTGTGGAAGTAAAAACCGTGTTGATATATTGACTAAGAGCGTTACACATGAGAATCTGAAGTTGTGCTCAACTTCAGTTGATCTTCTAGCGTGAAGATAAGGGCCTTTTGAGCTGCAGAGGTAGAAGATATTATGTTTGAGAAAAATGTTGGTACAACCAGTAGATGATGCATCCAATATATCAGCTCCAAGTGGGAGAATTATTGAGATCAGTGGAGCTCGGTCCATTGTTGATTATGGAAGCCAACATATTTGTTTCTCCCAGGAAACCGCATTCACATGTTTCTTCCCTCGTTCCCGCTGTAGCCTCTTTTGGTATAAATCTCCCCTGTCGCCTTCCTTAAGCTTTCCAGTAAAGTGGTTGTTTCCATATATGGGCCGAGATTGGGCCTCTGTTGGAATTATAAAGGGACGCATGTTGCTTGCTCTCTACAGAGCACATAATTCCTTTGGTGCTTTTGTATTGCTTGCAGAAGAAGATCAAGGAATGAATCACATGGTATTACTTGCTCCCTTGGTTTTCCTCCTCGGTTAAGCTTATGGGGGAAAAAATTGAAATTGCTGCTCCCTTCTTTAAGTGCCCCTTCTTCTGTTGTGTGGCTTTCGATGTAGAGAGAGAGAAGATGAAGAGAGAGAGAGAGATTTCTTTCTTTCTTGTAATCTTCGAGACGATCGATGGGTGCAATCCTCAAAGTAATAAAATCCTCTGCAAGTCCCTAGATGTAGGCAATTTTTCGAATCACGTAAATTTGTGTGTGTTCTTTCCGATTTGCAAATTTTCTCGTTTCAATTTTTCGTTTTTGTCATCATTTTTCACAACATAAATTAGTTGGTTTTTATAATTTGTATTGCTTTGAGATTTATATGTAAATAAGTTGTGCTCATGATTTTTCCTAATGACAAATATTTTATTGACCGCGATAATGATATCAAATATTAGTTAGCGTTAAGTTTCATACTGATAGAACAACTATATATATTTGATTTGGATTAGAATTTTCTTATTATAAAAGATAAGTTGATCATTTCATTGAAAGTGATGATTATTATCATGAATTTGATAGTGATGTTTAAATACATGGATTTAGAAAGAGCGTTTACATCTCAAAATAATAATTCTCCCCAATCTTATTGTAAATACAACAAGAAATATATTCAATTGCCTATATGTCTAAATTGGCCAAAAAAAAAATATTATTGCTTATGAGAAAACCAAAACAAGAGTTTTTTCCTTAAATGAAATCAACCACAACAATGTATCTTAGAAAACAAGAAAGAAATTCACATCATGTTCATTCCATCTATAATATAATTATAATAGTGGCTTGTTATCCTTCTATCTTTTAATTAAGAAAAATGTAAATTAATAAATATAGTTTACAATTTAATAATATTATTTAGCTTCTTAGAGTTGCACGGAGACGCAACGCACATACAGATGAAGGAGAAACAACAAGCAAGTGGAGAAATCAAGATGTTTTTATGTGAAAAAGTTCATAAAAGAAAAAAATCACGGACCTAGCTCAATCAAAGTAGGTGGTCGATGCTAGATGGCGACTACGGAGGCCAGAAATTAGCATCAAGTCTTCAATATGAGTGTTATACATTATAAATGACCGTATTTGGTATATGGCATTTTCAAGCAGGGGGCGTTGATGGTCGGAGGTCAGTGGCAAGAGGTAGTGATGGCCGGCGGTGGTCAATACTAGTCGGTGGCCGGAAGTTATCATCAAGACTTTACTCAAACTGGGCTCTAAAATTCTAATTCTTTTTTTTCTTCTTCTCTATTAAACAGAAGAGTCTTTTTATGCTTTATAGCCTGTGGGTAGAGACATTTTAATTTTTTTAAGAATAACTATCTCAATCACCTCACTGAAGGACCTATATTGATCCCCTTGATCATAAGAGTTTTTTTAAAACAATTTGAGCTCATTAATACCATCGAAATTAAGTGGTCTTTGACTAATTGGATTTCTCTCATCAAAACGCTAGATTTGTCTAAAAATATGTCAAATTTGGAGTTTATTTGACCATTCTAAATTGATGATACGAGGCTACCAAATGTACTTTAATGGTTTGAAATGCGCCTTATTGAACCTGGATTGACCCAACTTTGATATTATATGTTCTGTTGATACGGTCAATTTGACACTAAACTTACACAATTTGGGATCTTGGATAAACTTGAATTCAAAATTTAAAATATTTATTATTCAAAAAATGCATCTAATTTTGTGTTGGATAATAAAAATTTGTTAATGATGCATCAATTTTAAACATTTTGAAAATTTTACTAGTGATGATGAAAAGAAATAATAAANTCAAAATTTAAAATATTTATTATTCAAAAAATGCATCTAATTTTGTGTTGGATAATAAAAATTTGTTAATGACGCATCAATTTTAAACATTTTGAAAATTTTACTAGTGATGATGAAAAGAAATAATAACTTTCTTCCAAAATCTTTTAAAATAAATTCTATTTTGATTTTATGCAGCCAACATGATATTTATACTTCCACTTTTATATTAGACATATGTAGCACATGTTAGACAAATTTTTATCCTGCGAAAAAAACAGAACACTCGTTCAACACGTAAAACAAGAAAGTAAAAAAATAAATAAATTGTGTACTTTTGTTTTTTTTTTATTATATAAACGTTGGCTTTTTAAATGATTAAAATAACTTGTTTGACTTTTTCTTTTGTGTCCTGCATGAGAAATATTTGCGTATGTTAGTGCGTACATCAAGTTGGTTACAAGGAGGGTATTGAGAGTTATATCCACATTATACCCCCTACAATCCCTTTGTAACCTATCTGTAACTTAGAAATATATGAAAATAGAAGCGCAGAACTTACTAGTTACATGTATGTTACAAGTAGGTTACAGGGAGGTTACAGGGGGTATAACGAGGATATAACCCCAAATACCCTCTCTGTAACCTACGAGAGGTATGCAGCTATGTGTACATCTTACGTACGCAAATATTTCTCCCTTTGCAGACATTTTTCAAAACTAAGCCAAAATAAAACCCATTTTTTAAACTTTATTTTACCGAAGATTTACATACAAATTACATAATTTCTTTAATATCATTTTAGTATCATAATCATTTTAAAAGATATTGATGCATACAAAAATAAGATCCACTTTTTAAGNCAAAAATACGAAATTTGGACAAAATCTCTAGAAGGCCGTCGACAGCACCATCAGGGCCGCCGACGGCGGGATCGACGGTTATGTGACATGTACAATAGATAAGGCCGAATTTTGGAGGGGTTCGTAAGCAACTCTTGGGAAAACTCATCCACATCTTTAAAGATAACATTTTGGCCGAAAATAAGAGGAGGATGAGACTTTTGGAGTCCTGAAGGTTAGATAGGTTCCATTAGTGTGTACAGAGCTTGCTAGAGCGTGTAATTGTGAGGAATTCTTCACGAAATTGTAAGAGTGGAGGGAAAGTGAGAGATTTATTCCTCCTTGCTACTTCAAAGAGGAATTCTGTGTGCTATAAAGAAAGGAAAAGATTTAGAGGAACTTCGAGGAGTGTTCTTAGGGAGACATTTAGAGATAAGTTGTTTACTTGTTATAGTTTGTATGGCTTTGATTTTTTTTATGAATTTCAAGTTGTGTTGTGTTTTCCCCATGAGTTCTGAGTAGTTTCTCTGTCTTTCTCCTTGTCTCGAGATCTTTGTTGTGTTTTCCCCATGAGATATGAGTAGTTTTCTTTGTCTTTCTCCTTGTCTTGAGATTTTTTGTGTTTTTCCCATGAGATCTGAGTAGTTTTCTCTGTCTTTCTCCTTGTCTTGAGATTTGCATGGTGATTTGAATTGGTGAAGCCATGAAAATGTTTAAGAAATTGTGATGATCTTTTCACTTCGGTGATTTGAATTGGTTGAGCCATGAAAATGTTAAAGAAATTGTGATGATCTTTTCACTTTGTGATTTGAATTGGTGAAGCCATGAAAATGTTTAAGAAATTGTGATAATCTTTTCACTTCGATGTTAATTTCCTTTCAATCTGGCCAATTGAATCTTAAAATATGTTGAGTTTTACAACTAAAGTGAAGATTACATCCAAGATTTATGGAGGTCAAAAATTAAATATGTTGAGTTTTACAACTAAAGTGAAGATTACATCCAAGATTTAGGGAGGTCAAAGCTTTTGTTAAAATAAGTTGAGTTTTACAACTAAAGTGAAGATTACATCCAAGATTCAGGGAGGTCAAAGCCCTCAATATGTTGAGTTTTACAACTAAAGTGAAGATTACATCGAAGATTCAGGGAGGTCAAAGCCTTTAGAAGTTGGGTGCAAATAAATAGGGAAATAATATTATCGGGCGTAGAATTGGAGATTTTAGAGGGACAGACTAAAATCCCCAATTCGGTCCTATCATTTGGGTACTGATGTGTAGATGTTAGCCCTCAAGTGAGGGGAACGTGGGAGATCCAAAGTGAGAGCCGGTATCCTCCCAACCTAGCCGCATAATCAGTAACCGAGCATAGGATTAGTCAATGTTCTTTATGCCTAGACGAAAGGGTAAAGAATAGGTATGCTCCTATTTGGCACAGTATAATTGAACTAATTCATTTTATTCATTCACTATAATTTCTTGGCAAGGAGAAGGATGCTTTCTTATAAATTGAATAGCACAATTAAACGTTATTCTCTCATTAGTTACTATCTAAAATTATCTACTTATTTCAATTGCCTATGAGTGAGAGATAAGCAACTTGAACGTTGTTGTAGTTGAAGTATTACTTTTTATTAAATCTTAGTCCGTAGTATTCTATTTCTCTCTGTGGGATCGATATCTAGGACTCCCTTAGATCCCTATATTACTTGAGCAATACGTATACTTGCGTTGACAAATTTGACTTTAACATTATTGAATATTATATTTATACATCTTTATTAAATCAAACATATATATATAACGCAGTCAAGTTTTTGGCATCGTTGCTGGATTTAAATCTTCTAGTAGCGTCATCAAATTCTTGTAATCTTTGATTTACAAAAAGGTCGGTCAAGTTTTTGGCACCGTTGCCGGGGAGAATTTTAGGAGTAACTTACATATTAGAATTATAAAAAAATGTTTTTACTTAAATTGCAACGTATCTTTATATCTATATATTTATATTTATATTTTAAATTATATTACTGAGTACTAATTATAAATTGTATGCGCAAATTTGGACCTGAAAATCTTATACCATACGATTCCGAATTAGAACGAACTGTTAGAAAAATTAGAAAATTGAAAAGAAAACCTAGAAATTCTGATACAATGGAAAACATTATGAATGAACACCAACCTAAACCCTTAAGAGATTATGCAAATCCTACAACAGATGAAATTCACTTATCTATCCAAAATCCTGATGTAGCTCCTAATTCATTTGAGCTTAAACCTGTTATTATCCAAATGGTACAAAACAATCAATTTGGAGGTACACCAAATGGTAAACTTGCTATTATCCAAATAGTACAAAACAATCAATTTGGAGGTACACCAAATGAAGATCTCAACTTACACCTCACTAGTTTTTTAGAACTATGTGCTACTTTTAAATATGATAGAGTCTCAAAAAATGCTGTTAGACTTAGACTTTTTCCTTTTTCACAGAGGGATAAGGCTAAGATGTGGTTAAACTCGTTAGCACCTGGATCTATTAGAACTTTGGGAGAACTGTCACAGAAATTTCTATCCAAATATTTCCCTCCATCCAAAACTGCTAAACTAAAAATGACCTTTCACAGAAATTTCTATCCAAATATTTCCCTCCATCCAAAACTGCTAAACTTAGAAATAACATAACATCAAAGGCTAAGATGTGGTTAAATTTGTTAGCACCAGGATCTATTAGAACTTCGGGAGAACTTTCATTTTTTCACTTAGGGATAAGGCTAAGATGTGGTTAAATTCGTTAGCAGCTGGATCTATTAGAATTTGGGGAGAACAAATTTCTATCCAAATATTTCCCTTCATCCAAAACTGCTAAACTTAGAAATGACATAACATCGTTCTGTCAGTCCAAATATTTCCCTCCATCCAAAACTGCTAAACTTAGAAATGACATAACATCGTTCTATCAAATTGATGGAGAGTCAATATATGAAGCTTAATATTTCCCTCCATCCAAAACTGCTAAACTAAGAAATGACATAACATCGTTCTGTCAGATTGTTGGAGAGTCAATATATGAAGCTTGGTAGAGATTAAAAGATCTTCTTAGGAGATGCCCGCATCATTCGTTACCAGACTAGTTAATAATTCAAACCTTTTATAATGGATTAATGGGATCTCTTGGATCGATTNTTCTGTCAGATTGATGGAGAGTCAATATATGAAGCTTGGGAGAGATTTAAAGAACTTCTTAGGAAGTGTCCTCATCATTCGTTACCAGATTCGTTAATAATTCAAACTTTTTATAATGGATTAGTGGGATCTCTTAGATCAATTATAGATGATGCGGCTCGTGGTTCTTTAATGTCAAAAATTTTTTATGAGGCTTATTTGTTAATAGAAGAGATGGCTACCAACACNAAATGCCCTCATCATTCGTTACCAGACTGGTTAATAATTCAAACCTTTTATAATGGATTAGTGGGATCTCTTGATCGATTATAGATGTTGTGGCTGGTGGTTCTTTAATTTCAAAACCTTTTGATGAGGCTTATTCATTAATAGAAGAAATGGCTACCAACAATTTTCAATGGCCCTCTGAGCGGGTAAATCCTAAAAGAGTAGCTAGCATCCATGATTCTGATGCAATATCTATGTTAGCTTCACAGATTGCTGCAATATCAAAGAAATTCGATCATTATGGAATAAATTATTCTTCAACAGCTCCTATGATGGAAGAAAATTCATCTGGGCAATTTGTGGATGTTCAACCTTCAAATGAAACCTTAAATGCTATTACTAGACCAACAACCCATACACGAACTATTATAACCCAAGTTGGAAGAATCATCCAAATCTTAATTGGATTAACAATTCTTCGACAAATCAACAATGGGCAAACAACTTAGTGAACCCATTAGGAAATTCATCCAACCAAGGAAATGTTAACGATAGACCTTCTTATCCTCAAGGATTAAAAGTAACACTCAAATTAAGGAAAGAAGTTATCTATGGAAGAGCTGATATTAAACATGGGTCAACAATTAGAAATTCATCCAACCAAGGAAATGTTAACTATAGACCTTCTTATCCTTCAAGATTTAACAGTGCACTCAAATTAAGGAAAGAAGTTATCAATGGAAAAGCTGATACTAAAAATTAAACAGTAACACTCAAATTAAGGAAAAGAAGTTGTCTATGGAAGAGCTGATATTAAACATGTACAATTAAATCAAGGAAATCAATTACAAATTCAAGGAAATCAATTACAAAATTAAGGAACTGCTATTAAAAATATAGAGAACCAATTAGGGCATATCGCTAAGGCAAGGAAATCAATTACAAAATCAAGGAACTGCTATTAAGAATATTTAAAATCAATTAGGGCACATCGCTACTACGCTTAGTAACCGAACACTAGGAACTTTTCCGAGCAAAATATTGAAAACCAATTAGGGCATATCGCTACTGTGCTTAGTAACCGAATATTAGGAACTTTTCCGAGTACTGTGGAACCAAATCCTAAAGATCAAGGAAAAGAACAAATCAAGGTGATTCAATTACGAAGTGGAAAAGAATTAGAGACAAGAGTACAAAAATAAATAGAAACAGAAAAAGAAAAGGTGGAAAAGAATTGGAGATAAGAGTGCAAAAAGAAACAGAAACTGAAAAAGAGAAAGTGGATTTAAAATCAAAGCGATACAATTACGAAGTGGAAAAGAATTGGAAACAAGGGTGCAAAAAGAAACGGAAACTGAAAAAGAGAAAGTGGATATCATAAAAAAAGGATCATGAATACCCAAATTTAGAGTATCCATTTACACCAATGAAAATTACTGTGGAAAAACCTCCACCTGAATACCCAGATTTAGAGTATCCATTTACACCAATGAAAGTTACCGTGGAAAAACCTCCATCACCATTTCCTCAAAGACTGAAGCAACATAAACAGAATAAACAATTTTTAAAATTTTTGGAAATTCTTAAGAAGTTAACGGTGATATTCCCTTCGTAGAAGCTTTAGAGCAAATGCCTAATTATGTGAAATTTATGAAAGATATTTTGAATATTCCTTTCAGAGAAAATGCCCAATTATGTGAAATTTATGAAAGATATTCTGAACAAGAAGAGAAAGTTCTCAGATAATGAAACTGTTGCACTTAGCAACGAGTGTAGTGCAATTATTCACAAAAAGCTTACTAAAATGAAACTGTTGCACTTAGCAAAGAGTGTAGTGCAATTATTTAGAAAAAGCTTCTTGAAAAATTAAAAGATCCACTTAGCGAAGAGTGTAGTGCAATTATTCCGAAAAAGCTTCCTGAAAAATTAAAAGATCCTGACTGTTGCACTTAACGAAGAGTGTAGTGCAATTATTCAAAAAAAGCTTCTTGAAAAATTAAAAGATCCTGGAAATTTCACTATACCGTGTGCTATCGGTGAAAAATTTTATGGAAGAGCTTTATGTGATTTGGGAGCAAGCATTAATCTTATGTGAAAAATTTTATGGAAGAGCTTTATGTGACTTGGGAGCCAACATCACTATACCGTGTGCTATCAGTGAAAAATATATAGAATAGCTTTATTTTATTTGGAAGCCAGCATTTAACTTTATGTATCGATGAAAAATTTTATGGAAGAGCTTTATGTGATTTGGGAGCCAGCATTAATCTTATGCCTATATCAATTTTCAAAAGACTAGGATTAGGAGAAGTCTCACCTACTTCTGTAACTCTTCAATTATCGCTTTATGTGATTTGGGAGCCAGTATTAACCTTATGCCTCTATCAATTTTCAAAAGACTAAGCAGAAGTCTCACCTACTTTTGTAACTCTTCAATTAGCAGACCGATCAGTTACATATCCTAAGGAGGTTATAAGAAGATGTGTTAGTAAAAGTTGACAAATTTATCTTTCCTATGTTCTTAGATATAGAGGAAGATAAAGAAATACCTATTATTTTAGGGAGACCATTTTTAGCTACTAGAAAAGCTATGATAGATGTTCAAAAATGAGAATTAACAATGAGAGTAAATGATCAAGAAGTGACTTTTAACATTGTGAAATCTATGAAATACCCTGGTGTTGAAAGAGATAATGAATGTTTTCGCATGCAAATTATTGAACATCTACTGAATGAACATTTTAAACAACATTTCGAAGATAAAAAGTATTTTGAAGAACAATTCGAAGAAAATGATGAAATTATTCTAGAAAAATTAGAAAATGAAGAATAAGATTATGTTCAGGAAAGATTTGAAATGTTGGATATTACAGAAAATGCTGATAAGAATCTATTTCAATTAATTATTAAACCACCTGAACTTGAGTTGAGAACGTTACCTAGCTACTTGAACTATGTATTTTTGGGCAACTCATCTACATTACCTGTTATTATATCTGTAGAATTAAATGTTTTACAAGAACAAAGACTGATAGATACATTGAGAAGATATAAGAGAGCTTTTGGTTGGACCTTAGCAGATATTAAAGGAATTAGTCCTTCCATATGTATGCACAAAATTATATTAGATGAACACTCTAAACCACGTGTTGATCCACAAAGGAGGTTAAACCCTATAATGAAACAAGTAGTAAAAAAGGAAATTTTGAAATGGTTCGACACTAGAGTTATATATCCTATTTCAGATAGCGCATGGGTAAGTCTAATTCATTGTGTACAGAAGCAAGGAGGAGTGACTGCTGAAACAAAAGAAAATAATGAGTTGATACCTATCAGACAAGTCACTGGGTGGCGCTTCTGCATTGATTATAGAAAATTAAACACTGCCACCAGAAAAGATCATTTCCCCTACTATTTCTAGATCAAATAGTAGATAGACTTGCTGGGCACAAATATTTTTGCTTTTTAGATGGATATATCGGTTACCATGAAATTCTTATTACTCCTGAGGATCAAGAAAAGACAACATTTACTAGTCTTTTTGGAACTTTTGAGTTTAGAAGAATGTCTTTTGGATTATGTAATGCACCTGTAACATTCCAAAGATGTATGACGTCCATATTTAGTAGATTAATTGACTAATGCCTTTCGGATTATGTAATGCACCTGCAACATTCCAGAGATGTACGATGTCCATATTTAATAAGTTAATTGATGATTGATTGGAAGTATTTATGGATGATTTCTCTGTATTTGGAACATCATTTGATGCATGCTTAAATTACCTTGAAAAAGTATGGATGATTTCTCTGTATTTGGAACATCATTTGACGCATGCTTAATTTATCTTGAAAAAAATTTAGAGTTATGCGAAATAACTAATTTAGTTCTAAATTGGGAGAAATGTCAATTTATGGTTGCAGGAGAAATTGTGTTAGGGCATAAAATTTCAAAAAATGGTATGGAAACTGACCCTAAAAAATCCAAGTTATATCTAAACTAACACCTCCTACTAGTGTAAGAGAAGTTAGAAGTTTTCTGGGACATGTTGGTTTTTACAGGCGCTTGATTAAAGATTTCTCAAAAGTTACTAAACCTATATGCCAACTTTTAGAAAAGGACAAGAAATTTGAGTTTACTAAAAGCTCTTTAAATGCCTTTAAGTTATTAAAAGAAAAATTAATCACGACCCCTATTATAGTTTCACCTAACTCGTAGAAATCATTTGAACTGATGTTTGATGCTAGTGATTATGCTATTGAAGTTGTTCTTGGACAAAGGTATGAAAAGATTTTTAAGGTGATATACTATGCTAATAAAACTCTTAATGATGATCAACTTAACTATATTGTGACTGAAAAAGAGCTACTAGCTATCGTATATGCTTTAGATAAATTTTGATCAATTTAATTGGAGCTAAATGTATTGTGCACACTGATCACTCAGCTATTAAATATCTGATGCAAAAGAAAGATGTTAAACCAAGGTTGGTTAGATGGATATTATTGATGCAAGAATTTGATCTTTTAGTTATTGATAGAAATAGAACTGATAATCAAATTGCTGATCATTTGTCAAGATTAGAAAACCATGAATTGTCTGATGTTGACAATGAAATTATAGACAGTTTCCCTTATGAATAGCTTTATAATGTTAGTGTGTAGAAAATACCATGGTATGCTGATCTTGTTAACTATATTGTAAGTGATATTTTGCCACCTATGCTGACATTGCGATAACAAAGGAAATTCATTCATGATGCGAAAGCATATTTTCNAAAAGAATTTTATGCAAATTTACATGGAATTAATCAAGGAGTTGTTTATGTGCGAGGGAGATGGATTACTTTCACTCCTTCAAGGATCAATGAGTTATATATGATAGAGAATGTTCCTCTCTGCCACTATTCCAATTTCATCCCAACGAGAGACCAGATGAATGAAATTTACCAGTATTTAATGGGTGAACTTGATGATTGGGAAATGCGAGAGAACGGGTATGTTAATTTTTCTTCAACACTTTTGAATCACATCTCTAAACACTGGCACTTCTTCATTTCTTTGAAACTGTTCCCGACAATGAAGGTTGGTAAATTTTCTAAAAAAAGTGTCATTCTGAATTACTGCATCCAAAGGGGACTACCAATCGATCTTGGATCTATAATTGTGAAGTCATTCTTAGGCCTAATCATTCACGGATCAACTTATGGGCTTGGACACCCTTAAAAAATTTTCTCACTTTGCAGCCAGTCCCATTTATCCTATGAAAACTGGGAAAAGCTACTGCTACCTTGGAAACCTTTGGATCCAACTGAAATTTCTCCCATCATTTGAAGATGAAAATGACATGGCTATGATAGTTGATCAATCTTCTCAGAATTATCTGTCATCATTTGAAGATGAAAATGACATGGCTATGATAGTTTATCAATCTTCTCAGAATTCTCTGCCAGTACAACCCTTAGTCCCTGATAAGTCTTTGGTGATCCTACGCCGAATCAAGAAATTGGAAAAGGATATGCAAAATGTGATGAATGCAATTAATAATATCTCTGATTTCTTCGATCATTTAGACTGGAGGATTAAAGAAAATTTTGATCATTCGGGACATTTAGAAGATAGATTGATACGACTGATGAAGAGGATGAAATTAATTGAGGAAGATTCAACTGAAGAACTTCCATTCCGACCCTTCTACAACCTCTTCGTCCATGTGCAATCAATGGGTGATCTCAGAGGAGAAACAAGCACAGAATCTGATGAGTAGTAGATCTCATATGTTACATTTATGTTTGTGTGTTTAGATTTGAACTTTATATTTACTTTGCTTTAGAATTATGCTTAAAGATCTCTATATAGTTGAGACTAAGCATAGGATGTTTTGTCTTCAGCGTTTTGAGTGTTGTGGCTTGGATTGCGACACTGAATTAATGTATTGAGGTTGAGAAAATACCTAATTTAGGTGTGTTATGTAATGTTTATTATATCTCTTGGAATTTATATATAAATGTGATGTTATGTTTTGTTAAAGCTTGTATGTGTTAAGTACATCAATTAACTATTCAAAATTATGTTTATAATGATTAAACAGATGACGTTTAGGCTTAGAATTGATCAAAATCACAAAAATACGAAATTTGGACAAAATCAATAGAGCCCGCCGCGGCGCCCTCGGTGCCGCCGACAGTGGGAATTTCCCGAGACTTAGGTTCAAAAACAAAATAAAGTACGCCGACGACGCCATCGCCGCCGTCGGTGAGATCGCAAAAATACCTCTTTAACCGCCATTTTGATCGGTCAACCGCCACTATTCATCATCCCCTACCTCTTAAAAACACCTTTTTCAAATTACGGCTTTATAGATCTTGGATTGGGAGATGATTTCAAGGCTGTTTGATATCAGATTTGATCTTCTTTAGGTAAGAGCTTCACTCTAAGAAAAATATATTTGATTTTCACCATGTATTTCTTACACATTGAGGAAACCCGAAAATTTGAAAATGTGAAGAAAATTTGGGAAGAAATTCATAGATCTTATGTTGAACTCTTAGAATTACCATTGGAAGCCATTATTTACATATTAGAAGTAATTTTTGGATTTTTCTTTGATTGATTAGATTAAAAATGGCTCCACGTCAAAAGAGAAGAGTTGAGTTTGACAATTCATGCTTCGTCAATGTGATGGCTCAAACTCGATTCACTTCGATACTTCAAGGAAAAAAATGCATTCAAGATCGAGTTTTTGAGATTCTGGGAGGAGAAATTGAACAGGTTATTGCAGAGCGGAGGTAGGAAAACTTTTGTTACACCACCAATAAAGTTGATGCAAATGTGGTGAACGAGTTCTACGCCAATGTGATTTATGCTGAAGATGGAATCGTGCAAGTGTGTAGACTTCCTGTGGAATTTACCGCCGCCCGCATTAACACTTTTTATGAAGTCTCAAATTCTTACATCTGCCACTATGAATCATTTAGTATGATGGAAGAACCCCTTAATAATGTGATTAACTTTCTCACTGATGGGAAAGAAACGTGGAAGGTAAAGCAGCGAGAATGTGTAAACTTTTCTGCTTCCATGTTAAATGCCACCTCTAAGGCGTGACACTATTTCATTTCCTCTACCCTGTTACCGACTTACCACCATAGTGAGGTAACTAGAGATAGAGCTATTCTGAATTTCTGTATTCAGAATAACAAAATTATAAATGTGGGGAAGATTATTTTCAAGAATATATTGACTACGACAAGGACTGAGACTAGTGGAGGTCTTGGACATCCTGGAATTATTTTTGCACTTTGCCAACTTTCTGGAGTAGAAGCTGGAGAGGAAGAGTGGGTTCACCCTATGAAACCCATTAGTAAATCAAATCTGAAAACTTATGTATCCCATGAGAAATGGAGAACTGGAAGTAGGAGTCAGGAACCTTCTACGAGTAGAGACGTTCCCTGTAAAAGTTATGACCCTCCTCTTCCTTCTAGCTCCCCTACCTTAGCAGATTTGATGAATGAGTTGGCCTTGCAGCGGAAGACTATAGATTTGATAAATGAGAGGATTGGAGGTTTAGAACGCCGGCATGATTATGATAGTGAGTACCTGCAGAGGCATTCTGATTTTGAAATAGCCTATTATGATGCTCAAGCCCAACACTACAGAGGAGAGCTTGATGTTACATTTCCTGAATGCCCTCGATATACTCAGTATCAACCTGATCTACCTGCTGATCAAGGCGACGATGAAATAGTTTGGGATTTTGATATTTAGAATGAGATTGATGTAATGATGTTTGCATTTTTGTTTATTTTTTATGTTATGTAATCTTTTTTATGAGAAAAATAATTGGACTTTCATTTAGTGTACTTTATGGATTGTAATGTAATGTAATGTTTATTTTCATTTTAGTATTTTTGTCTTTTTTTTAGTATTGTGGTTGTGTTAATAAATGTTGTGTTTTTTTAGTTTTATACTTGTTTGAAAATTTCATTTCCTAGAAATCCCTCTAATGATTTATATGTGTAGAAAGCTCCTAATATTTCAGATTAGGTGAAGCAAGAATTGGAGAAGGCCTGCAGAAATTTCAGAATGATAAAGATGCCTACAATACTGAGGTATGATTTATATTTATAGTATTTTCTTACCACCTTTATATTCAATACTGAGGTATGATTTATATTTATAGTTTTTCTTTCCACCTAAATTATTTCATTTTTAAGATTTGATAGGATGTTGCAGTAGCTAGTAGATTCAATTACTTTTTCTTCCTGCTACATTTTATGGAATTAATTGTAAAATATTTAAAAATGCAAATACTGAGGTATGATTTATATTCATAGTATTTTCTTTCCACCTTTATTTCATATTTAAAAATTTATTTGGGGGAGGGAAGAAAAAGATTAACTATTAGATGTCCTCTATTTCAATATTTTCAAAAATTATTTATATTTATAGTTTTTCTTTCCACCTAAATTATTTCATATTTAAAAATTTAAGTTTGGGGATTTATATTTAGATTTTTTCTTTCCACCTGTATCATTCCATATTGAAAAATTTAAGTTTGGGGGAGGAAGAAAAAGATTAACTATTAGTGTCCTCTATTTCAATATTTTCAAAAATTATTAATATGATTTTATGTAGTGAATTTAATTCAATCCTCTATTTCAATATTTTCAAAAATTATTTATATGATTTTATGTAGTAAATTTAATTCAGGTAACTATATTTTTGTAACTATTTAAATATTATGGTAGATTTAAAGAAATATTTTTGTAATGAAAATTAATTTTGTAACTTAAGATATTTAGTATAAGAGAATAAGATTATAATTAACTATTTAAAGTAATAGAAACTATATTTTAAAGTATTAAGAATCTGGAATTTCAATTGAGAAGAAAAGATTGGGGCTCAATGATGTGAAAACTATAAAATACTTATAAGGTTCATTTGAGACACATTTGAGAAAAAAAGATTGGGGCTCAATGATGTAAAAACTATGAAATATTTATAAGGTAAGACATTTGAGAAGAAAAGATTGGGATTCAATGATGTGAAAATTATGAAATATTTATGAGGTAAGCAATGCTTTAAGTTTCAAATTTAGGGAAAGAAAAGTGAAGTTCAAAATCATTAAAGGCTATCCAAATGTAGTAATCCTCACTCGAAAAAGGGAAAAGAAAGGGNTTGGATACTGTTGCTGGAAAATTAAATCTTCTAGTAGCGTCATCAAATTCTTGTATTTGTCGATTACAAAAAAGAAGTCGGTCAAGTTTTTGGTGCCGTTGTCAGGGAGTGATTGAGTGAGTGAGTAAAATCACAATCATAGTATCGGACAAATTAAGATTATTAAAAAATTTTTACTTAAATTGTAACTTATTTTATATATTTAAATTTAAATTATACTGAGTGTACTGATTTAAATTGTATGCGTAAATTTGAACCTGAAAATCTTATACCCTACGATTCGGAATTAGAACGCAATGTTAGAAGGATTAGAAAATCAAGAAGAGAACCTAGAAATTTTGATACAATGGAAAACAACCTGAACAATCACGGAATAGAAAATGAGCACCAACCTAGAACCCTTAAGAGATTATGCAAATCCTACAGCATATGAGATTCACTTATCTATCCAAAATACTGATGTAGCTGCTAATTCATTTGAGCTTAAATCTGCTATTATTCAAATGGTACAAAACAATCAATTTGGAGGTACACCAAATGAATATCCTAATTTACATCTCGCTAGTTTCTTAGAACAATGTGCCACTTTTAAATATGACAGAGTCTCAAACGATGCTGTTAGACTTAGAATTTCTCCTTTTTCACTAAGGGATAAGGCTAAGATGTGATTAAATTCATTAGCATCTGGATCCTTAGAACTTGAGGAGAACTTTCACAGAAATTTCTATCTAAATATTTCCCTCCATCCAAAACTACTAGAACTTGGGGAGAACTTTCACAAAAATTTCTATCCAAATATTTCCCTCCATCCAAAACTATTAAGAACTTGGGGAGAACTTTCACAGAAATTTCTATCCAAATATTTCCCTCCATCCAAAACTGCTGAACTTAGAAATGACATAACATCAAACTTGGGGAGAACTGTTACAGAAATTTCTATCCAAATATTTCCCTCCATCCAAAACTGCTAGATGGGGAGAACTTAAGGCTAAGATGTGGTTAAATTTGTTAGCACCAGGATCTATTAGAACTTCGGGAGAACTTTCATTTTTTCACTTAGGGATAAGGCTAAGATGTGGTTAAATTCGTTAGCAGCTGGATCTATTAGAATTTGGGGAGAACGAAATTTCTATCTAAATATTTCCCTCCATCCAAAACTGCTAAACTAAGAAATGACATAACATTGTTCTATCAGATTGATGAAGAGTCAATATATGAAGCTTGAGAGAGATTTAAAGATCTTCTTAGAAAGTATCCTCACCATTCGTTCCCAGATTGGTTAATAATTCAAACTTTTTATAATGGATTTGTGGAATCTCTTAGATCGATTATAGATGATGCAGCTGGTGGTTCTCTAATGTCGAAACCTTTTGATGAGGCTTATTCATTAATAGAAGAGATGACTACCAACAATTTTCAATGACCCTCTAAGCGGGTAAATCCTAAAAGAATAGCTAGTATCCATGATTCTGATCTCTGAACGGGTAAATCCTAAAAGAGTAGTTAGTATCCATGATTCTGATGCAATATCTATGTTTCTAAAAGAGTAGCTAGTATCCATGATTCTGATGCAATATCTACGTTAGCTTCACAGATTGCTACTAAAAGAGTAGCTAGTATCCATGATTCTGATGCAATATCTATGTTAGCTTCACAAATTACTGTTAGCTAGTATCCATGATTCTGCTGCAATATCTATGTTAGCTTTGCAGATTGCTGCAATATCAAAAGTATCCATGATTCTAATGCAATATCTATGTTTGCTTCGCAGATTGTTGCAATATCAAAGAATTTAGATCATTATGGGATGAATTATTCTTCAACACCTCCTATGATGGAAGAAAATTCATCTGGGCAATTTGTGGATGTGCAACCTTCATATGAGACCTTAAATGATATTAATAGACCCAACAACCCATATTCTAACTATTATAACCCAGGTTAGAAGAATTATCCAAATTTCAATTAGAATAACAGTTCTTCTACAAATCAACAATGGGCAAACAACTCAGTGAACCCATTAGGAAATTCATCCAACCAGGGAAATGTTAACTATAGACCTTCTTATCCTCCAGGATTTAACAGTAATACTCAAATTAAGGAGAAGAAGTTATCTATGGAAGAGCTAATATTAAACATGGGTCAACAATTACAGAATCAAGGAAATCAATTACAGAATCAAGGAAATCAATTACAGATTCAAGGAAATCAATTACAACAACAAGGAACTGCTATTAAGAATATTGAAAACCAATTAGGGCATACTGCTACTGCGCTTAGTAACCGAACATTATGAACTTTTTCAAGTACTGTAGAACTAAATCCTAAAGATCAAGGAAAAGAACAAATCAAGGCGATTCAGTTACGAAGTGGAAAAAAATTAGAGACTAGGTGCAAAAAGAAATAGAAAATGAAAAAGAGAAAATTGACAATGAAAAAGAAAATGATCATGAGCACCCAGATTCAGTGTATCCATTTACACCAATGAAAATTATTGTGGAGAAACCTCCACCACCGTTTCCTCAAATGTTGAAGCAACACAAACAGAATAAACAATTTTTGGAGAAACCTCCACCACTGTTTCCTCAAAGATTGAAGCAACACAAATAGAATAAATAATTTTCTTTTTAGAAATTCTTAAGAAGTTAACGGTAAATATTCCCTTCGTAGAAGCTTTAGAGCAAATGATTTAGAAATTCTTAAGAAGTTAACGGTGAACATTCCCTTCGTAGAAGCTTTAGAGCAGATGCTCAATTATGTGAAATTTATGAAAGACATTCTGAACAAGAAAAGGAAGTTCACGGACAATGAAATTGTTGCACAACAAAGAGTGTAGTGCAATTATTCAGAAAAAGCTTCCTGAAAAATTAAAAATCCTGGGAGTTCACTATACCGTGTGCTATCGGTGAAAAATTTTATGGAAGAGCTTTATGTGATTTGGGAGCAAGCATTAATCTTATGTGGTGAAAAATTTTATGGAAGAGCTTTATGTGACTTGGGAGCCAGCATTAATCTTATGCCTCTTTCAATTTTTAAAAGATTAAGATTATGAGAAGTCTCACCTACTTCTATAACTCTACAGTTGGCGGATCGTTCAATTACACATCCTAAGGGAGTTATAGAAGATGTGTTAGTAAAAGTTGACAAATTTATCTTTCCTGTGGATTTCATTGTTTTAGGTATGGAGGAAGATAAAGAAATACCTATCATTTTAGGGAGACCATTTTTAGCTACTGGAAAAGCTATGATAGATGTTCAAAAAGGAGAATTAACTATGAGAGTTAATGATCAAGAAGTGACTTTTAACATTGCGAAATCTATGAAATATCCTGCTATTGCAAGAGATAATGAGTGTTTTTGCATGGAAATTATTGAACATCTACTGAACGAACATTTTAAAGAACATTTTGAAGATCAAAAGTATGTTGAAAAAGACGAGCATTTTGAAGAATAAATTGAAGAGAATGATGAAATTATTTTGGATGAATTAGAAAAAAAGAATTAGATTATGTTCAAGATTTGAGATGTTGAGAAAATGCTGATAAGAATCTATTTTCATCAATTATAAAACCACCTGAACTTGAGTTGAAAATATTACCTAACCATTTGAAGTATGTGTTTTTGGGAGACTCATCTAAATTACCTGTTATTATATCTTCAGAATTAAAAAAACTGTAAGAGCAAAGACTATTAGACACATTAAAAAGATATAAGAAAGCTTTTGGTTGGACCTTAGCGGATATTAAGGGTTAGATACATTGAAAAGATATAAGAAAGCTTTTGGTTGGACCTTAGCTGACATTAAGGGAATCAGTCATTAAAAAGATATAAGAAAGTTTTTGGTTGGACCTTAGCTGATATTAAAGGAATCAGTCATTCGATATGTATGCACAGAATTATATTAGATGAAAAATATAAACCAAGAGTTGATCCACAAAGGAGATTGAATCCGATAATGAAAGAAGTAGTACAAAAGGAAATTTTAAATTGGTTAGACACTGGAATTATATATCCTATTTCAGATAGTGAATGGTAGTCCAATTTTAAAATGGTTAGACACTGGAATTATATATCCTATTTCAGATAGCGCGTGGGTAAGTCCAATTCATTTGTTCCTAAGAAAGGAGGAGTGACTGTTGAAACAAAAGAAAATAATGAATTAATTCCTATCAGATAAGTTATTGGGTGGTGTATTTGTATTGATTATGGAAATTAAACAANCTGCTTATAAAATTTTACAAGCTGGATTTTATTGGCCTACTATATTTAGAGATGTTTATAGATATATAACAACTTGTGATCGATGTCAACGAGTAGGCAATCTAACTAGAAAGAATGAAATGCCTCTAAATTTCATATTGGAAGTTGAGATCTTTGATGTTTGGGGATTAGATTTTATGGGACCATTTATTCCTTCATTTGGGAACTTATACGTATTTAAATTTCATGTTAGAAGTTGAGATCTTTGATGTTTGGGGATTTGATTTCATGGGACCATTTATCCCTTCATATGGGAACTTATACATATTAGTTGCGTAGACTTACGTTTCTAAGTGGATTGAAGCACAAGCTTTACCTCGTTGTGATGCTAAAAGTGTTTCAAGTCTCTAAGTGGATTGAAGCACAAGCTTTACCTCGCTGTGACGCTAAAAGTGTTTCAAGATTCGCACAAGCTTTACCTCGTTGTGACGCTAAAAGTGTTTCAAGGTTTTTAATGAAAAATATTTTCACTATGAAAGTTTTGCCTTGGGCGCCGACGGCGCCCTCGACAGCAGTGTCGACAGGTTATTCCCGATAGTCCAGGAAAAAATTAATATAGAAGCGCGTCGACGACGAAACCGGTAAGAGGCGGTTTCTTGTGTTCGATGAGCGGGTTTTATGGTTTTTGGGCGAGAATAGTCTTTTTAAACTAAAAAATTCGAACTTTAGTTCATATTTTCTCCCTTAAAACGAAGAAAAACTCTGTCAATTTCATTCCTATGACATCCAATTCCCCTGATAATCCCAGAATGTGAGTTTTCAATCAGCAAAAGTTCTTCGGTGGAAGCGCAAGAATTATCAACAAGCTGCTGACGAAGAAAAGATTAATCAAGGAACGAGGATTCATGAATCGCAGATTGAATAATCCCACAATGGATATTGAAGAAACAAANTATATTAATTGCAGTAGACTACATTTCTAAGTGGATTGAAGCACAAGCTTTACCTCGTTGTGACGCTAAAAGAGTTTCAAGATTTTTGATAAAAAATATTTTCACTAGATACGGAATGCGTAGAATGATTATCACTGATGGAGGATTCCATTTTAAAAATAAATACATTCAGAGATTGGCAGAAAAGTTTAATATTATTCACAGAATCTCTATAGCTTATCACCCTCAAGTTCAGAGATTGGCAGAAAAATTTAATATTATTCATAAAATCTCTACTGTCTATCATCCTCAAACTAACAGAGATTGGCAAAAAAAGTTAATATTATTCATAGAATCTCTACTGCCTATCATCCTCAAACTAGTGGGTTAACTGAAGTTTTTAATAGAGAGATTAAACAAATACTTGAAAAGACTGTAAACCCTAGTAGAATAGATTGTTCCAATAGATTGGATACTGCATTATAGGCTTACAGGACTACTTATAAAACTCTTATTAGAATGACTCCTTACAGATTGATTTTTAGAAAGACTTTCACTTACTAGTAGAATTGGAGCATAAAGCATATTGGGCGATTAAAGAATTCAATTATAATTATATTGGGCGATTAAAGAATTCAATTATAATTTGAAAGATGCTTGTAAGAATTGGAGCATAAAGCATATTGGGCGATTAAAGAATTCAATTATAATTTGAAAGATGCAATTGGAGCATAAAGCATATTGGGTGATTAAAGAATTCAATTATAATTTGAAAGATGCTGGTGAGAGTTGGAGCATAAAGCATATTGGGTGATTAAAGAATTTAATTATAATTTGAAAGATGCTGGTGAGAAAAAACTCCGATTGGAATGACTCCTTACAGACTGATTTTTAGAAAGACTTGTCACTTACCAGTAAAATATGACTCCTTATAGACTGATTTTTGCAAAGGCTTGTCACTTACCAGTAGAATTGGAGCATAACAATTGGGTGATTAAAGAATTCAATTATAATTTAAAAGATACTGGTAAGAAGAGATTGTTACAATTAAATGAATTTGAAGAATTAAGAAACCAATCTTATGACAACGATAGAATTTATAAAGAAAATTTAAAGTTATGGCATGATCAGAAGATTAGCCAAATGAACTTTGAACCAGGACAAGAAGTTTTGCGTTACAATACTAGGCTGAAGTTATTCCCTGGAAAATTGAAGTCTCGTTGATTATGGCCATTTACTGTGACTCAAGTTTATACTTACGGAGCTATTGAAATTGAAGATCAGAAAATGAGAAATAGATTTAAAGTAAATTGTCATAGATTAAAACCATATTATGATGGGTAAAAGACCAAATTTTAAAGAGGTTTTAATGATCAGTCAACCTGAATAACACCTGAATAGGTCGAACTGACGACGTTAAACCAAGCGCTTTATGGTATGCAACCCATATTTATCTTTATTTTTATAGAAATTATAGTAGTTTTTTATTTGAGATTATTGCTAGTTTATGGTATTATTAAGCTCTATTATTCTTATTTACCCTTGAAACATCTTAAAAATTGGATCCATGAAGAAAATTAGAATGTATTCGGACCAGAGCGAAACTGTGAAAATTTTGCCTTGGGCGCTGACGACACCCTCGATGCCACTGACGACGGGTTTTTCCCGAGAGTCCAGACAAAATTAATACAAAAGCGCGTCGATGACGCCCTCGACCCCGCCGACGACGAGACCGGTAAGATGACGGTTTCTTGTGTTCGAGTGGCTGTTTTTGACGGTTTTTGGGCAGGAATTATCTTTTTAAACTCTAAAATTTGAATTCTAATTCATATTTTTGCTCCAAAAATGAAGTGAAACTCTATCAATTCCATTTCCATGGCATTCAATTCCCCTGATAATCCTAGAATGCGAGTTTTCAATCGACGGAAGTTTATTAGTGCGGAAGCGCAGCGAATCTTCAACAAGTTACTGACGAAGAAAAGATTAATCAAAGAATGAGGATTTGTGAATCGCGGATTGAATAATCTCATGACGGATATTGAAGAAACAATAGTGCGGCGAAGATGGGAAGTGTTATGCTACACTACTGCCGCGGTGGTGGTTCCAATGGTAAAAGAGTTTTATGCAAATTTGCATGGAATCAACTAAGGAGTTGTTTATGTGCAAGGGAGATGGATCACTTTCACTCCTGCACAGATCAAAAAATTATATATGATAGAGAATGTTCTTGTCTGCCACTATTCCAATTTTGTCCCAAGGAGAAACTAGATGAATGAGATTTACCACCATTTAACGGATGAAACTGACGATTGAGAAATAAGAGAAAATGGGTATGCTAGTTTTTCTACAACACTCCTGAATCCCGTTTCTAAACATTGGCACTTTTTCATTTCTGCAAAACTGATACCGATAATGATGATCGATAAAGTTTCTAAAGAAAGTACCATTTTGAATTACTGCATCCAAAGGGGACTGCCGATCGACATTGGATCTATAATTGTGACGTTGGTTTTGGGCATGATCGTTCATGGAGCAACTTATGGGCTTGGACACCCCACCACAATTTTCTCACTTTGCAATCAGTTCCAAGTGTCCTATGAGAATTGGGAAAAAGTACTGCTGTCTTGGAAGCTTTTGGATCCAACTGAAAGATTCCCATCATTTGAAGATGAAAATAACATGACCATGATAGTTGATCAATCATCTCAGAATTCACTGCCAGTTCCACCCTTAGTCCCTGATTAGTCTTTGGTGGTCCTGCGTCGAATCAAGAAATTGGAAAAGGAGGTACAAAATGTCATGAATGCAATTAATAATATCTCCGATTTCTTTGATCATCTGGACTGGAGGATGAAAGAGCATTTCAAACATTCTGGACATTTAGAAGGTATTTTGATACAACTGATGAAGAGGATGAAATTAATTGAGGACTCTACTGAAGAATTTCCATACCGACCCTTCTATAACATCTTCGTTCATGTTCAATCAATGGTCTATTAGAAGATAGCTTGATACGACTGATGAGGAGGATGAAGTTAATAGAAGAGGATTCCACTGAGATACGACTGATGAGGAGGATGAAATTGATAGAGGAGGATTCGACTGAAGAATTTCCATTCTGCCCCTTCTACAACCTCTTCGTTCATGTGCAATCAATGGGCAATCTCAAATCGAGTACCGAGTCTGAGGATTAGTAGATTTATATTACTACCTATATGTCTATCTATGTAACCTTCTACAACCTCTTCGTTCATGTGCAATAAATGGGTGATCTCAGAGGAGAATCGAGTACCAAGTCTGAGGATTAGTAGATTTATATTACTACCTATATGTCTATCTATGTATTTTGATTTGAACTTTGAATTTTCTTTGCTTTAGAATTATGCTTATAGATCTTTGTATAGTTGAGACTAAGCATAGGATGTTTTGTTTTCATCGTTTTGAGTGTCGTGGCTTGGATTGCGATGCTGAATTAATGATTGAGGTTGAGAAAATACCAAACTTAGATGTGTTATGTAACGTATGTTGTACCCTTGGAATTTATATATAAATGTGATGTTTTGTGTTGTGAAAGTTTATATGTGCTAAGTACATCATTTAGTTATTTAAAATTTGTCTATAGTGATTAAATGGATGTCGTTTAGGCTTGGAATTGATCAAAATTGCAAAAATCTGGAATTTGGACAAAATCAATAGAAGCTAGCCGACGGCGCAGACGGCGCCATAGACGCCGCCGACGGCGGGATTTTCCAGATACTTAGGATTTAAATTCCAATTAAGCATGTCGACGACGCCATCGACTCCGCCAATGGCAAGCTCACAAAAGAAAACACCTTTAACCGCGATTTTAACCAGTCAACCGCCACTATTCATTAATGTCATTTTCGACTTAGGGCTTGAAAGATCTTGGATTGGGAGGCAATTTCAAGGCTTTTTCACACCGAATTTGATCATCTTTAGGCAAGAGCTTCACTCCAAGCTAAAAATATTTGATTTTCACCATGAATTTCTCCCACATTGAGAAGATCAAAAAAAAATTGGGAATGTGAAGAAAATTTGAGAATAAATTCATGGAGCTCAAAACTCTTAGAATTACTATTGAAAGCCATGATTTACATATTTGAAGTAATTTTTGGAATTTTTTTATAATTTGATTAGATTGAAATGACTCCACGATAAAAGAGAAGAGTTGAGTTCAACGAGTCTCGCTTCGTCAATGTGATGACTCAGATAAAATTTACTTTCATATTTAAAGGAAAGAAGTGCACAGAAGATCGAGTTTTTGAAAGTTCGGGAGGAAAAATCGAACGAGTTATTGCAGAGCGGAGGTGGGAAAACTGGTGTTACATCACCAATAAAGCAGGATGCAAATGTTGTGAAGGAGTTTTACGCCAATGTGATTTATTCTGAGGATGGAATCGTTCAAGTGCGTGGATTCGCTATTGAGTTTACTGTCGCCCATATCAACACTTTTTATGAAATCCCAGACTCCTATAGCTGCCACTATGAATCCTTTAGTACAATGGAAGGCCCCTCAATGATGTGATCAACTTTCTCACTGATGGGAAGAGAACATGGAAGATAAAACAATGAGAACATAATTTTTATGCTTCCATGTTAAATGCCACCTCTAAAGCGTGACACTATTTTATTTCCTCTACTCTGTTACTGACTTATCACCATAGTGAGTCTTCCATGTTGAATGCCACCTCTAAGGCGTGGCACTATTTCATTTCCTCTACTCTGTTACCGACCTATCACCATAGTAAGGTAACTAGAGATAGAGCTATTCTGAATTTATGTATTCAGAACAGTAGAACTATAAATGTGGGGAGAATAATTCTTAAGAATTTATTGACTACAACAAGGAGTGAGACTAGTGGAGGTATAGGACATCCTGGACTTATCTATGCAATTTGTAAACTTTCTGGAGTAGAATTTGGAGATGAAGAATGGGTTTATCCTATGAAACCCATTAGTAAGACTAATTTAAGGACTTATGAATCCCATGAGAAATGGAGAACTGGGAGTAGAAGTTAAGAACCTTCTACTAGTAGAGATGTCCCCTCTACAAGTTATGACCTTCCACCTTCTAGTTCCCCTACCCTCTCTAATTTGATAAATGAGTTGACCTTACAGCAGAAGAGCATATAATTGATAAGTGAAAGGATTGGAGGTTTAGAACGACGACATGATTATGATAGTGAGTACCTGCAGAGGCATTCAAATTTTGAGATAACTTATTATGAAGCTCAGGCCCGACACTACAGAGGAGAGCCTGATGTTACAGGCATTCAAATTTTGAGGTAGCTTATTATGAAGCTCAGGTCCGACACTACAGAGGTGAGCCTGATGTTACTTTTCCTGAGTGCCCCTGATATACTCAGTATCAACCCAATCCAACTGCTGATCAAAAGCGATGAAGATATAGCTTGGGATTTTGATATAGAATGAAATTGATGTACTTATGTTTGTATTTTTTTTTATTTTATATAATCTTTTTGTAATAGAAATGGATGTTTGTGTATTTGAACTTTCATTTTTATTATTTTANTTGAGGATATGCCTAATCAAAAATTGGCTTCACTGAACCTACCTAAAGGGAAAACTTAAATACATTCCTGAATTTATATTTATGGAATAGATCTTTTTACTAATAGAGTTCTCATGAAGTTCTTATCTTTTGGATATTATAAGTGACTTAATATTACAATCTATAGTCATTTTTGAAATAAATTGAAAGCTGGAACTCTTAAAACTTGATGACTAGATAATATGATGGATACAGAGAATTCAATTAATTGAATTTTTTCTGAAAATCTCACTATGATATTTATCTAAATCAAACATATAGTGTTTCTGAATTTAAATATTGCTGCAGTAGATCATAACTTTTATATAGTACTAAAATTACTTGAGGACAAGTAGTAGTTAAGTTTGGGGGATTTTGAACAAAGGAAAATATGTTGAGATTTTCATACATCTTTTATACTGTTTTTAATGATATTACACTTTAAAAAAAGACATTTTTGATGTTTTGTTGCAGGAATGATGAATTAGGGTCAACAGAGCAAAAAGATGCAAAAAAATGCGAATTTGGAGCAAAAAGGCACAAAACATGGAGAATTGCACTAGGGCGCCAACAGCGTTCTCGAGGCCGCTGACGGCGCGATTTTCCTGAGGCTACATGACAAATTCTCTAGAAGGCCGCCGACGGCGGGATCGACGGTTATGTGACATGTACAATGGTTAAGGCCGGGTTTTGGAGGGGTGCGTAAGCAACTTTTGGGAAAACTCATCCACATCTTTAAAGAGAACATTTTGGCCGAAAATAAGAGGAGCAGGAGCAGACTTTTGGAGTCTTGGAGGTTAGATAGGTTCCATTAGTGTGTAGAGAGCTTGCTAGAGTGTGTAATTATGAGGAATTCATCGAGAAATTGTAGGAGTGGAGGGAAAGTGAGAGATTTCTTNAAATATTTTTGTAATGAAAATTAATTTTTGTAACTTAAGATATTTAGTATAAGAGAATAAGATTATAGTTAACTATTTAAAGTAAAGGAAACTATATTTTGAAGTATTAAGAATCTGGAAATTCATTTGAGAAGAAAAGATTGGGGCTCAATGATGTAAAAATTATGAAATATTTATAAGGTAAAGAAATGCTTTGAATTTCAAATTTAAGGAAAGAAAAGTGAAGTTCAAATCATTAAAGGCTATCCAGATATAGTAATCCTCACTTGAAGAAAAGAAAGAATTGAAAACAATCCCTGAAAAGAAAAGAAAAATATATAGGATTGAAAGCAATCCAATGAAAAAGAAAAAGAAAAAAAATTATTATTATTATTATGGAAATGAGGAGAAGCTTGAGGATATGCCTAATCAAAAATTGGTTTTGTTGGGCCTACCTAAAGGGAAAACTTAAATACATTTCTGAACTTATATTTATGGAATTAGATCTTTTACTAGTAGAGTTCTCATGAAGTTCCTATCTTTTGAATATTCTAAGTGACTTAATATTATAACATATAATCATTCTTGAAATAAATAGAAGACTAGAACTCTTAAACTTGATGACTAGATAATCTGGAAGCTACAAAATTATTTTTTTTGAAAATCTCACTATGATATTTATTTAAATCAAACTTATCGTATTTTTGAATTAAAACTTTACTGCATTAGATCATAACTTTAATATAGTACTAAAATTACATGAGGACAAGTAATAGCTAAGTTTGAGGGATTTTGACCAAAGGAAAATATGTTGAGATTTTCATACCTATTTTATACTGTTTTTTATGATATTAGACTTTAAAGAAAGGTATTTTTATTGTTTTGTTGCAGGAATAAGGAATTAGTGTCCTTGGAGCAAAAAGATGCAAAAAGGAGCAAATTTGGAGTGAAAAGGACAAAAATGTGAAGATTTGAACTAGGCCACCGACGACGCCCTCGACGTCGCTGACGGTGAGATTTTCCCGATAATACATGATAAAAATTCTCTAGAAGCCCGCCGACGGCGAGATCAACGGTTATACCTACTCAAGCTTTGGATAAGGCCAAATTTTGAAGGGATGCTTAGACAACTGTTGGGAAAGCTCATCTACAACTTTAAAAGAACATTTTGGCCGAAAAATAGAAGGGGGAGATAGTGTGCTGGAGGTCCTGGAGGTTAGAGAGGTTCCATTAGTGTGTAAAAATTGTGAAGATTTCTTCGAGAGATTATAAGAGTGGAGACAAAGTGAGAGATTTCTTCCTCCTTGTTACTTCGAAAAGGAATTTAGTGTGTTGTAAAGAAAGGAAGAGATTCAAAGGAACTTCAAGGAGTGTTCTTGGCGAGAAATTAGAGATAAGTTATTTACTTGTTGTAGTTTGTATGACTTTAATTTTATATATGAATTCTAAGTTTTGTTGTGTTTTTCCTATAAGATCTTAGTAGTTTTCTCTGTCTTTCTCCTTGTCTCGAGATTTGTGAAATAGTGAATTGAATTGGTGAAGCCATGAAAATGTTTAGAAAATTGTGATGATCTTTTCACTTATATCTTAATTTACTTTCAATCTGGCCAATTGATTTATTAAATTATGTTGAGTTTTACAGCTAANTTTGGAGGGGTGCGTAAGCAACTTTTGGGAAAACTCATCCACATCTTTAAAGAGAACATTTTGGCCGAAAATAAGAGGAGCAGGAGCAGACTTTTGGAGTCTTGGAGGTTAGATAGGTTCCATTAGTGTGTAGAGAGCTTGCTAGAGTGTGTAATTATGAGGAATTCATCGAGAAATTGTAGGAAAGTGAGAGATTTCTTCCTCCTTGCTACTTCGATGAGGAATTCTTCGAGAGATTGTAAGAGTGGAGGAAAAGTGAGAGATTTCTTCCTCCTTGCCGCTTTGTGTGCTGTAAAGAAAAGAAGAGATTCAGAGGAACTTCGAGGAGTGTTCTTGGGGAGAAATTTAGAGATAAGAGTAGTTTTCTCGGTCTTTCTCCTTGTCTCGAGATTTTTGAAATGGTGATTTGAATTGGTGAAGCCATGAAAATGTTTAAGAAATTGTGATGATCTTTTCACTTCGATCTTAATTTACTTTCAATCTGGCCAATTGAATTATTAAAATATGTTGAGTTTTACAACTAAAGTGAAGATTACATCCAATATTCAGGGAGGTCAAACCCCTTGGAAGTTGGGTGCAAATAAATAGGGAAATATTACTATGAGGAGTAGAATTGGAGATTTTAGAGTGACTGACTAAAATACCCAATTTGGTTCTATCGTTTGGGTGTTGACGTGTAAATGTTAGCCCTCAGGTGAGGGGAACGTGGGAGCTCCGAAGTGAGAGCCCGTATCCTCCCAGCCTAGCCGTAAAATCAGTAACCAGGCATAGGATTAGTCAATGTTCTTTATGCCTGGACCAAAGAGTAAAGAATAGGTATGCTCTTATTTGGCACAATATAACTGAACTAATTCATTTTATTCATTCACTATAATTTCTTGGCAAGGAGAAGGATGCTTTCTTATATATTGAATATCACAATTAAATGTTATTCTCTCATTAGTTACTATCCAAAATTATCTACTTATTGAAATTGCCTATTAGTGACAGAGAAAGAAACTTGAATGTTGTTGTAGTTGAAGTATTACTTTTTATTAAATCTTGGTCCGTAGTATTCTATTTCTCCCTGTGGGATCAATATCTAGGACTCCACTAGAGCCTTATATTACTTGAGCGATACGTATGCTTACGTTGACAAATTTGACTTTAATATTATGTAATATTATATTTATACATCTTTATTAAATCAAACATATATATATAAAGTCACAGTCAAGTTTTTGGCATCATGCTGAATTTTAAATCTTCTAGTAGCGTCATCAAATTCTTGTAATTGTTGATTTACAAAAAGGTCGGTCAGTCACGTTAGCTTGAAAATTAGGGCTAAAAGCATGGAGGTGTCTTCTAACCTTGGAAAAATCTGAAGACAGGGCCTCTATCATGAGGAATGAACCCTCAAACTTTCAAGTCATGATGACTATTATTTAGTCACGGAGAATTGAAATACCAGAGAGGGTATTTAATTCATTAAAAATCAGGGAGTTAGAAAATAATTTTCATTTTTGTTCCACATTATTCTCCTCTGTTCACTGAGCAAGTGGGTCTTTTTCCTTTATTTTTATTATTAATTATGAAAAGTTTTGAATTTTTAAAGATATGTTATTTATTAAATTAAGAAAAATCCTAATTTTCTATTCATCTCAGTCACACACCGCATCATCCTCGCCAGCTCTGAACCACGCAAGCATCCGCTTCTGGGTGGACACTGCCATTAGAGTTAGCTCACAGTTTACATATTAATAGTTGGTCCTGCTCGATCTTGTCCATCCGTTTAATACACGCTTGATCAGACGACTCTCTGTCATCGTCTCCAATAGCCAGAACCCATGAACCACCCAACTTTAAACCCAAAGACCTCAGTCTAGACTCAATCAAATCACTTTAGGTTTGTTCTTACACCTCATATAATCAAGACGAGTTCATTTATACTGTTACATTGCTATGAAATGTAAGTTCTTTTCATAAAAGACAAAATTAAGCTCAAAATTAGGGTTAGTGAGCTATACGTTTGCCCAAGAGGTGAGTCCTCGATTGGGTGCTTGTAGAAGCTTCAGTGGAGTTTGGGAAACTTCCTAAATGTATTTCCTTCCTCTGATGAAAGCTCCACGTAGGAGTTCGATCAAAGGGTGGAGCGGCTTTGGTCTAGGGATGGGTTAAAGGGCTCAACAGATGGTGATTTTGATGAGGATCTTCCCCTCTTGCTCTGGTGAAGATCAAGAGCAAATCAATTTGTAATTTGGGAGAGTTTTGAGGGTGGCCAAAATTTTCTCTAATTTTGAGCTCAAAAATTGAGCTCAAGTGATGGGGGAAATGACCAATGGATGGTTGCAATGGGGTTAGTGAGGCTTGGAGGAGCTATGGGACAATTCAACAGAGCGTTCCCAAGAAAATTTTTTATTGCCTTATTTGAAGCCATGGAGGATGGGTTTAAGTAAAACAGCCTAGGGTGTTTGTCATGGCTTCCAATTGGGTGCAATATGGAGCTGAGGTGGGGGGCTTCAAGGTGTTAAGGGCCAATCAGAGTTTGGCAGCTTGGATGGGTTCTTTTGGGTTTAATTTAGAAAGCGTGGTTCTTAATTTTAGGATTTTCTGGCCAGTAGGCCGGCCAGTAGGGCCAGGGGTGGTGTCCAGGAGATCAGGTGAGCTAGGGGAGGCTTAATCATAATTTAATCCCCAATGGCAAGTAATGATGGGAAAGATATTTTGATTATGGCTCAAAAATGGAAATAAATCCCTTAATTTAGGGACCCATTGGTCCATAGCTTGCTTTGTTGGGTTTAGGATGGTTTAGCCAGGTCCAAAGGGTGTATTTGGTGGCTAAGGTGTAATTAATTTGGTGGCTTATGATGGCTAAGTCAATTTTGGTGAATGGGTTCAATTTAGGTCAAAATGGCCAAAAGTTGAGGATGGGTATTGCTAGCCATGACTTTGAGCTGAATTGATGTATCAACATTGTTTAAATGATTGTCAAGGAGATTTTTGGTGAAGGATTGAAATAATTTTGAGTTCAATTGGAAGCTCAATTTGAAGGATTTTAGGATTTTGGTTAGTTTGGGCATGCTTGACTAGACTTGGGTCTAGGTTGAGCTAAGGTTGGACTAAGTACAAATTGATGATTTAAAATGGTCTATAGGAATGTCATTAAGAGTTTTCAACATCAATTTTGTGTCAAATTTAGGGTTAGGGCACTCAATTTGGTGGAATTTGGAGACATTATTAATTTGTGGCAAATTTGGGCATTTTTGGACTTGTGTTAAAATTAAGTAAAATTGAGGCTTCAATAAGGCCAATTGAAAGCCAAATTTGATGTTTAGGATTTTTATGAAGTGTTTAGGATTCAAATTAGGCAAATTGAGTGGGCCATGGGGTTCAATTAGGTGGGATTAAGTCATATGGTCAAAATTGGGGTTTCTTATTTGGATCAAAATTGAGCTCAAAGCATGGGAAAATTAGGCTTGTATTTGGTATGTATTGATCAAATGAAAGGTGAATTTTAGTTTTAAATTGAAATTGAGGGAAATTGTTTATAAATTGATGGACATTTGGGATGAATTTGGGGAAATTGGGCATTTAAAGGCAATTTGAGGGTTTTGGTCAAAATGGACAAATTGGCCAAATTGTGTCCAATTGGAGGGTCCAAATTGGTTTTGGAGACACTTGAGATGATTTTTAAGGTTTTGGAAGAGTTTAGGGTGCCAAGGGTATTTTTGTAATTTTGGCAAATTTGGGGGTATTTTGGTGGTTTTGAGCAATTTGGGTACTTTGAAAAGGTTTGAAGTGATTTTAACAAATCTGGGTATTTTGGGTGAAATTGGGATTTTGGCCAAATTTGGGATTTGGGGGTGTTTAGGTAATTTGGGTAAGTTTGGGGGTAAAAAGGCCAAATTGGAAACTTTTGTAGAATTGGGGTGTCAACCACCTTACATGAGCTATAGACCAATGAAATCCCCATTTAGGTCCTCTATGTGGAGATCTTAGCTAAACCCTAACCAACACCTTGGGTTGTGAGTGATTGTGGGTGGTAGTGAGTGAACTAGCTCCAGACCAACACCTAGAGCAACCCTAAGGTCAAGAAATCCTATAGGGGACTCCTAAGTTAAAAATTTCTAGTTTTCTAAGAGTAGTCAAAAGGAAAGTTCTATGGCTAGACCTTAGGTAACTAAAGAGGGAAATCTAACCCTTAACCAAAAGCGAGGTCAACAAATGGACACCCAATAGGTGTGGTGTGCTGGGAAAAGAACACCGCGCGTATTGCCATTGACCGACGAGATCAACATGACCAAAATAGACTTCCTAGTCAACAAACCTAGAAAGGAGTGTAAAATTGAGTGCTAGTTGTTTCAGCTACGGAGTATTGCATGTGAATATCTGATCAAGATCAAGAAGTAGAAACTCTCACTGGGGATCAGAGAGTGGCTTTCCAATTATCAAGTTTCAGGTGTTTATAAAGAATGGGAATCAGTATGTAGGAGCTGACCCCAAGATGGGAATTGCATTTTAGGTATCAATCCAAGAAAGGAGAGTCAGAATTTAATTTCCAACCTCGAAAGATAGGAATCAAAATTTATGTACTAATCTTGAAATGATGATTGAAATTTAGGGATCAATCTCAAAAAGAGAATCAGAATTTAGGTACTGACCTCAGAGGGAGGGAATTAAAAGTTAGGTACTGATCTTAAAAGAAAGGAATAAAAATTTAGGTACTGACCCCGAGATGAGAATTTAAATTTAGGTATCAGTCTCAGAAAGAGAGTCAGAATTTAGGTACAAAACTCGAAAGGAGGGAATCAGAATTTAGGGACTGATTCAAAAAAGAGAATTGAAATTTAGGGATCAATCTCAAAAGGAGGATCGAAAGTTAGGCACTGACCTCAAAGAGGGGGAATCAGAATTTAGGGACTGATTCCAAAATGAGAATTGAAATTTAGGGATCAATCTCAAAAAGAGGATCGAAAGTTAGGGACCAAAATCGAAAAGGGGGAATCAAAATTTAGGGACTAATTATGAAATGAGAGTTGAAATTTGAGGATCAATCTTAAAAAGAGGATCGAAAGTTAGGGACTGACCTCAAATATAGGGAATCATAATTTAGCGGCTAATTCCAAAATGAGAATTGAAATTGAAGGATCGATCTCAAAAAGAGGATCAAAAGTTAGGGGCTTACCTTCAAAAGAGGAAATCAGATGTTAGGGGTTGATTCCAAAATGAGAGTTGAAATTTAAGGAGAAATCTCAAAAAGAGGATCGGAAGTCAGGGAACGACATCAAAAAGAGGGAATCCAAAGTTAGAGACTGATTCCAAAATGAGAATTGAAATTTAGGGATCAATCTCAAAAAGAGAATCGGAAGTTAGGGGCCGACCTGGAAGAGGGGGTTCAGAATTTAGGGACTGATTTTGAAATAAGAATTGAAATTTACAACGAGTTTGTGGTGTTGAACCCATAGATTTGTGTCAAGTGATAATGGTGACATTGGTGGGGAAGATATGTGAAATTTTGTGAGATTTAGTGCAGACAAGGACGGTCGTGTTATGCGAGCAAAGAGTAATAGACCTTAAAATCAAGAGAAACAACTCAATAGATTTATTTTCATTTTTTGTTGTTTTTATCACGTTTAATTTTCAAAATATGTCTTGTAAAATTTAATTTTTGTTGGTTGATTGATTTTTAAAAGAGTGTTTTATTTGAACTTTATTATTAAGTTTTTATTGTTTTGTTCTTTGTTCTTTGTAGTTCAAAACCAACGTATGGTTCTATGACTCTCTATCCATTGCAAAAAAGGGCAACTGAATGAACAAACAAAATTCTAAAAGAGATTTCATTAATTCGCTTCAACAACTGTTACAGATTGAGTACAAGCCAAAGCCTCAAAAGGTACAATATGTTGAATTCATCAAAGTACATTTGAAAATATCTCATGCTTGGTACATATCACAAGCTGAACATATCTGATACATATATCATAATATCTGCTATGTCAAAATGCATTACAAAAAAGTAGCCCCTGAATGCTCATCTTCGGTGGAGTAAGCTCCTGATCGAGTTGATCTACAAAGCCACGCTCCAAGACAAGAGTTCCCTTTGCATGTGCTTAGAGCTACAACCCTCTCATAGCTCGTAAGATAGTAGTTTTTCCAATACCGATCTAGTTAAAGTTCATATGGCATTTTGCTGTCATCCATTCTTCGAAAAGTTATAGACACCCTGCGGTATCGTACCAATGGAATGAAATGTTTGGCGATGCCTGCTCCATTTCCTTTAACAACCAACACTGAACCAACTAATAGCGGAATCTCCACGGATCCTCTGAACTCGTCGGGGCCAATGGCATCTATTTCTTTTCTGAATAAAAAGTTGCTTTTGCTCAAGAAGGAGACCGTGCAAAAGGTCTCACAAAATCATGATGGTCTATATGTGGGGGAATGCGGTCACCTTCATCGTATATATTGATAATACAACTATTGGGTATACAGTCAGCTGAGAGTATGCTCCATCAGACCATTCTCTTGATCATCCATTTTATCATTGGAGGTAACAGGTCCACCTCATCGTACCTCAAAATTGCTTGAGGATTTTCTTGTTTGCCTTGAGTGAAATTGTAACAGTAACCACATTGTATTGTGATTCTGCCTTTTCTACGCATCTATCTCCATGGCTCAAAATAGGTTCTTTCCATTAGAAGTTTTGCTTTACCTTTGTCTCTTAGATCAAAGATGCAGTCGAGAATACTTCTTTTGTCACTTTTAGAGAAGTCTCTGGTATACAGTTCCAAGCTTTCCAGTATATTAACGAACCTTCCTTGAACTTCTCCATAGAATACAAATTCCCTTTTGTTCACTTTACTCATTTTGTAGTATTCTGCCGTAGTGATGATCGGCGGCTGTTAAGGATGCTCCCTCATTTCAATGTTGGTAGGAGTCCAAGGTGGTGTTGTCTCTGTATCCAGTGGGATATATGACTCTCTCATCGGGTGATCGGTGACCTGAAATCTATCATCGATGGACGTGTACTCTTCCAAAGTGCTATAGCGTTTTATGAGGAGAACATTGCAGTTTGGGCATTCCACAAACGCCCCTGTTGCTGGTGTACGGGTGGGAATTTTGACGTTACATGTCGAGCAACCCGCACAAAGAGCATGTAAAACTCCTAATATCTCCAGCTCTGTAGCAAATTTGGACTCATCCTCTATGATAGGCAGGTTGGAGGAAGTCTCTCTCATATCTAGATCGTAGATTTTCCCCTCAGAAATAGGGGTAAGTAAATTTTCTACCTCCTATTGGCATCTTCTTTCTTCACGCGGGAAAGCTCTATGTTTTTGACAGTTGGTGTTTTTGCGTTGAGTTTGTTGCAGCGGTGCATCTGGTAGTCTGTAATTATTAGCAGTGAATAGGCCTCTAGTTGGTGCAGTTATCATAAACAGCAAGTGACAAGTCCCCTACATCGAATCTTGCTGTATTATCACATTTTTTCTCTTCAGTGAGGAATTCTCCCTGGTGCTGATCTTCAACAGTGAAAATAGCCCTTCTTTTTCTCGACAGCTAGCCACCTCCATCAGGGACCCTCATAGTCCATGTCAAATTGACTGAAGTCAATGTCAAAGTCTATGATGCCACCATGTAGTGCCCTTTTCTTGTTAGGTGCGAGGTTCCAGCCATCTTTAAAAGCAAAATCAGCTTCTGTCCGGACATTTTCTCTGTAGAAGACAGGAAAAACATTAGTGCACTAAAATTTAGCAGGAACAAGAAAAAAACGAAGTGTTTTTTAGTTTTATATTGGTGAGAAAATTATTTTTTTATGTGTATATATTTTTGTTTAATTTAGTAAAATATCAAACTTTTAAGGTGNACCAAAGGGTAAAGAATATGTATGCTCCTATTTGGCACAATATAAATTGAACAAATTCATTTTATCCATTCAATATAATTTCTTGACAAGGAGAAGGATGGTTTCTTATATATTGAATATTTAACATTCACTATAATTTATTGACAAGGAGAAGGATGCTTTCTTATATATTGAATATCACAATTAAACCTACTTTATATCATTAGTTATTTATTAGTTATTAAAATTATTTATTTATTTCAATTGCCTATTAGTGACAGATAAGCAAATTGAACGTTGCTGTTGTGATTAAAGTTTTGCTTTTCTAAAATTCTTAGTTCGCAGTTCTAAACCACTCCCTGTGGGATCGATATCTAGGACTCCATTAGAGCCCTGTAGTCTGTGATTCTAAAACACTCCCTGTGGGATCGATATCTAGGACTCCATTAGAGCCCTATGTTACTTAAGTGATATGTATACTTGCGTTGACAAATTCGACTTTAACATTATTGAATATTATAATTATACAACTTAATCAAATCAGACACATCCATAAAGTCACGATCAAGTCTTTGGAAACTGTTGCTGGAAAATTAAATCTTCTAGCAGCGTCATCAAATTCTTGTATTTGTCGATTACAAAAAGAAGTCGGTCAAGTTTTTGGCGCCGTTGTCGGGGAGTGATTGAGTGAGTGAGTAAAATCACGATCATAGTAACAAACAAATTAGGATTATTAGAAAATTTTTACTTAAATTGCAACTTATTTTATATATTTAAATTTAAATCGGTCAAGTTTTTGGCGCCGTTGTCGGGAAGTGATTGAGTGAGTGAGTAAAATCACGATCATAGTAACAGACAAATTAAGATTATTAGAAATTTTTACTTAAATTGCAACTTATTTTATATATTTAAATTTAAATTAATTACCAGGTACTAATTTCAAATTGTATGCGTAAATTTGGACCTAAAAATCTTATACCCTATGATTCGGAATTAGAACGCACTGTTAGAAGGATTACAAAATCAAGAAGAGAACCTAGAAATTTTGATACAATGGAAACAACCTGAATAATCACGGAATAGAAAATGAGACCAACCTAGACCAAGAGATTATGCAAATCCTACAGCAGATGAGATTCACTTATCTATCCAAAATCCTGATGTAGATGCTAATTCATTTGAGCTTAAACCTGCTATTATTCAAATGATACAAAACAATCAATTTGGAGGTACACCAAATGAAGATCCTAATTTATATATCGCTAGTTTCTTAGAACTATGTGCCACTTTTAAATATGACAGATTCTCAAACGATGCTGTAGAAAACTCCAGAATCAATTATACAGAGTTTCCCCTAGGTTAGTGCACTTTTTCCTTTTTTTTTTTTGGGGTGGTGATGGCTTTATAGGCTTGACCATGGTGGCCAAGTGGGCAAGTTGAGTGGTGCAATATGTTGCTGAGGTGGAGGGCTGATAATGGTAAGAATCCAATTGGAATGAAACACATTATATGGGTAGAATTGAGAGAGTTGACCATGGTGGCTCCCCTCAAGCATGGTGCTTTTTGGTACTAGGGTGGCCATCCAGTCTAAGGTTGGAAGCTAGGTGGCTCAGAGAGGTCAAGGGTGAAGAATTGTGGAAGCAATTGGGTTGTGTCAAGTGGTTAAGGGTGGATGCAAGAGGAATAGGGTTTGTAGCTCTTTTGGCTTTGACTTGGATTTAGTCCTTAGAAATGGCTTGGTTCACCTCTCCATGGTGGCTGGTGTGGTCTTCTTAGCTTTGGGCTCAGTCTAAGAAGTCACATCCAAGATGTTAGAGTTTGAATATAGGANTTAGTCCTTAGAAATGGCTTGGTTCACCTCTCCATGGTGGCTGGTGTGGTCTTCTTAGCTTTGGGCTCAGTCCAAGAAGTCACATCCAAGATGTTAGAGTTTGAATATAGGCTTGGTTTGAAGTATGACAAGGTGAGGCAAAGCATGGGGGGCTTAAAAGTATGTCCTCCTTTGGCCACTCAGGGTATAGTGGACTTTCTATGGCTCATTTGGCTTAGATATGGCTTGGAGAAGTCTCATGGCTTGCATGTGGCTTAACCAACTTTCATAAGGAGGGATTTTAGAAATTTTGGGGAATTAATGTGGTGTTGGTATAAATCCAAATATGAGAGAATTTAATCATGTATGGCATGGTGTATGGTGTGATTTAATTGAATGGATGATGAAATGATTTTGTATGTAGGCTCCTAGATTTGGGCTTTTGGAAATGGTTGGCTTTTAAAAATAGGCTTTTTTAAATTGGTATGGTGGACTTAAAATTGGGCTTGAATAATTTTGAATTTAAAATTAAATTTTGGTAAAAGTGTATTTTAATTTTGATGAAATTGGGTTAGGGATAGTTTTAGTGAAAATTGGGGGTCAATTGAGAATTTTGGTGAATTTTGGATACTTTCGGTATTTTGATAAAAATTGAGGTATTTTGGGCAATTTTGGCAATTTAGGGGCTGTTTGGTAATTTGGGGAGTTTTAAAATGATTTTTTGTGAAGGTTTGGGTATTTGAAAAAATTTAGTTATCTCAGGATTTGGGGTTATTTTGGTCATTTGGTAATTTTTTTGTGGATTTAGGGTTTTATTGGATGATGTGAGCATGCAAGCCATGAAAAGCCTTATCAAAGCCTTATGGTCTTATGAGAACTCATTTTGGAGCCTCCATATGTTTGTTTTAGTCATCCTAAGCAAGGGTTAGGGACTTAGAACCACCCACATGAGTCTTCAAAAGAGCCTAAGGAGTAGCCATGGATTCCAACGGGAAGGTAGATCAATTTAGGTAAGATGGATGGTTGTAGGTGTGTTAGAGAATTTAGGGATTGCAAAAGTGTCCAAGACCAAGCCACTCAGGGCTACCTTAAGACTAATGGATCCTATGGGAACTCACTTTTGGGACTTCACATGTTGGTCTTAACCATCTCAAGTGACAAATGAGGGCTTGTGACCGCGTATGTGGGACTCCACAAGAAGAGTCAATTAGTGTTTGGAATTTTTATGGGGGTAGGTTCCATCACTATTCCCTTAAGATAGTCAACAGAAAAATCTTATGACTAGATCCTAGGCTTCTAAAAAAGAAAATTACTCCCATAAAAATGTGGTCAACAGTACACAATGTGTATGTTATATTGCGTGATTTCATGATCATTACATTGTGTGACTTGATCGCAAATTAGGCTCATTAGGTGAGTGACACTATCATGATTGTGAAGCTTTAACGAGTATTGCTCATCAGATAAATCTCGATGACCAATGCGAGTTATAGCATCAGGATCAATAAAAGTATGACTGTGCTAAGGTTCTAAAGAATCTAACATATATCACCGTGTATGTTATGGGTTTGCATTTAATAGCCCGTTATATTTTTAAAACTAGTAAATTAGTGAAATTAGGCCATATGTGAGGCTAAATCTTTCTAAACCCGTGTGGTTGACTCACATCAGATGTTATGTTAGGACACTTTTGTTAAATAGTGTGATGGGCTAGGGCAAGGATGCAAAGTAATATTTGTGATGTCTGACTATCGTTCTATGGTGGTTTGATTGCCAAAGCCATGTATCTTTTTGGCATTGTTGCCTTTTGTGTGTTTACTGAGTGTGAACTTGCACACTTGTAATAGGGCCTCCACATCTAAATTCTATTATAAAAATAACTGCACCTTTCTACATGTCTCGAGGAAGAGTCCAAATGCTCCTTCAATCGACAAAGGCAGCATAAATTTCCACATAAGAGGTTGTCTAGAACGACTAGGGTGTTAAAAGCTCTATAGACCCAAATGGAGGTATAAGTCCTTTGTGGGGCAGTTCCAGTTATGTAGTTGAACCCCTCTTCTCTTCTCCTTTCTAACCACATCTTCATCATTAAATTGACAAGTAGAAATCCCACTTGTACCTATTATACCCCTTATAGAATGATAGGTAATCAGAGGTCTCACTCCTCTAGCCTTAGAGCTATCAGGATTCTCTTAGATGGCGCAATTCATGGATTGCTGACCAAAGGTCCATGGTAGAGTTGAGTCGACTACCTTCACGATCAAGTAGAATTAGGGTCTCCATAGCTTGGGATGATGGATCCATGGTGTCCTAACCTAGCTACCTCTACTTTCCTAGGGATTCCTCCCGTTCCTATTAACACATATTTTGAGCCCTATCCTTTCTTTAAAAAAATCACTGATATCGTATGTGAACCCTGCATGCCTAGGTGTTGCTGCTCGTAGTAGATATTGCGATTCACTCTCTGTCTTATGACCTGATATACACGTTAAAAGCATCAGGATACTTCTGCTTGAAACTATCAAAGTCCATTAGTTTCCCAAATATTCATATAACAAAGTATGTAAGTAGTACTCTTATCATCAAGAGTACTCATGGGCATCCCCAACATGTAATTAACCAAAGGGATACGTCCTTTGGGAGCTGATCTCCATAACAAGCAAAAAAACTTAATTCTACGGTTGTAGGTTGCTTTCATAGGGTATTTTTCGTGGATATGTTCCCAGGATTTTTTCAATCTAATCTCATTTCAGATGACGCTCTTGGACTATCCCGCAAAGACTACCTTATGAAAGTTCTCCGTGTTCTTTTTAAATTATTTGTTTATTTTTCTCATATTTCATTTCTCTCCGGTTCCGCTCAAAAGAGAGACTAATTTGGAAATAGAATTATACGACGACGATAAGACAAGCTGATGACTCCAAAAAAGCTCAACTAGAAAGAACAAAAAACACGTTATAGTTAAAAAAAATATCAATGTTGCAATTAGCAAATGTGATCATGCTTTTAGACCTTAAATTTGACCTACATAAATGCACTTACAATGTGAAAATTTTATGACATTGCGAGTGTAATTTTAAATTTTATTAGCTAAATTATAATAACAGTTAATAGATTAATCACATCTTATGTTCTAATATGAATGGATTTTATTGAATCCAAATTTAAGGCCTCAGATGTTTCATGTGAGGCAATTAAGATCATATTTGATGATTGGGAGAAATCATACATATACCTGATAAATTAATAACATTCATTATTCTATTAAAAAATGATTAGTATATGAGGCAATTAAGCATGCACTATTATTTTTATGCATTTTTGTTGGCAACCGAGCCTTATATAATAGGGTGAAGGTTTTGTCATACAATTTTAACTATGAACAACAATTATTATTGGATAAATACAAATGAACATTACTAACATTTGTCGGAATTGATACCAAAAAAGCATATTTTTACTAGCATTGTAATTATAAAATCAGATTGAAAATGCTAATGAATATA
>JXCR01140185.1:76336-91119 GCA_002079205.1 Phalaenopsis hybrid cultivar | reverse complement strand
TATATATATATATATATATATATAATGATATTTTACTTTAAAGGAAGGTATTTTGCATGTTTTTGTCTCAGGTATATGGAATGGACATTTCTAGAAAATAAGGGAAAATGACACAAAAATGATGATTTTAGTGTGGCGTTATAGCACCAACCCTTGGCTCCATAGCACTGCAGACAGGCGAGAAGGGAGCTATAGCGCCTAGACTTGTGCTATGGTGCCAGTAACTACCTTTCTAGAAGATACATCAAATTTTTCCAAGTTTTGGAGGGGTGTTTGAAGTAAACCTTGGTTATTTTTTGTTTTCTATTTAATGAGAAGGATTTGGTCAAATTTAGAGACATTATGTAGCCTCAAAACTTCAATTAGGTGGCAACAGTGAGTTAGGTTTTTCATATTTTGTGTTCAAGTGTAAGCGTGAGTGTGTTTTAGTGTGAAGAAGTTTAGAGATTGCTTAGAATAAACTCAAGAAGTTTTCTTTGGGAGAAGACATAAGGTACTTTGTATTTGTGTTTGAGTTTTTGTTGTAAGACTTGGATTTCAATGCAAATATTTTGTTTTTGTTTAATCTCCATGAATTCTAAGTAGTTCTATTTCTTTCCTCTTCCATATGGGAATTAATCTTGTGGAATTAAAATGATTTAAATATTTTATTTTATATTTTAAAATTGTGATGGCATTTTCACCGAATTTTCATTTACTTTGCAAACTAGTCGCTTGTGAGGTTAAAATCCGTTGAGAGACATAATGACTCGGGAGGGCTATGATTTCACACAACTAGTGGATACCATACTTCATTCTAGAAAGAGCCATTAAGATCACCTAAGCGGGAGTGCAAATAAATAAGGAGATAAGTTTTGACGGGCGTAGAATTGGTTAGATCTAGAGTGATAGGCTAGATTCTTATCAGTTTGGCTTGAGGTTTAGTACCCTAACGCTGGGATTTGGTCATTACGATGACATAGACTTAGGGCATCGAGAGTTGAGAGGTTGGATAACACTGATGTGGAGTCAAGATGTTAAGGAATCAACCTTAAGCTAGCTAATGTTCTTTGCATGCACCAGAAGGGTGTAATGAATAATGTATGCTTCTATTTGTCACAATACCTCAATTTTGTCTTAAATCATTTGAATAATGCTAGTTGTTATATTTTGTTTAGTTGTTAAATTTAGTTTTACCTTCTTTTTAGACTCTTTTAGTAGTACTTTTTAGCAAGCATGTCATTTTAAATCTTTTTTTTCTTTCTAAATTGCAATTTAAATAGAATTTATGTAACTTGATTTTAAGAGTTATTACATTCCTCTTGGGATCGTTAGTGAGTTTTTAAAGAAAATCCAATATTACTTGAAATGATACGTATACTTGTGTAGCACTCATAGTGTGAAAAACTATTATATAATTCATAAATCATTGCAATTGTTCACACTAGCAACTAGATATAAATTATGATATATTTTCTAGCATAATTAAGGAGATTAAAAATACGCGTAATGCAGGGTTGGGTTGGATTTGACCTAATGTTGTCTCTCCATCTCCTCATCCGACTCTATCTTCATCATTCATTCAATACACATGAAAATGGACAACATTCGTTCATCGTCCTCGATCGTTCGCACCCGAGAACTATCCAACTTCTAATCATATGATCTCGCTCTATCCATGATGAAATTAGCTGTGGGTTGTTCCCACACTTTCATCTAAGTGAGATGAATCTATATATATGGTTAAATACATATGAAATACACATTTCTTTCACAAAGGTCTAAACTGAGGCAAAAATTAGAAATTTTGGCTTATAACTTTGCCCTAGAGGTAAGGCCTCAATTGGGTTGGTTGGAGACAATCTTCGTGACCTCACAAACCTCCTTGACGTGTCACTTTGAGCTGTGATTGGTTCTAGAAATATGCTCTAGACCAAAAGGTGGATCGAACTTGGTCTTGGACTAGGTTATAGAGCTCAGGAATGAGAGATTTTGATTAGTGAAGTGGTTTTAGGCTATGGGGAAGCTTATGAAATGGTCAATTTAGAGTTTTGAGAAGTTTGATTCCATGACTAAGAAATGCCCTGGATTTCAGTGGTAAAATTAGGGTTTGTGTGGGGTTTAAAGGCTGTAAAATGGTGGGATTGAGCTTAGGGAAAGTGTAGGAAGCTTTGGAATCAATTATACAGAGTTTCCCCTAGGTTAGTGCACTTCTTCCTATTTTTTAGTGGGGTGGTGATGGCTTCCAAGTGAGCAAGTTGAGTTGTGCAATATGTTGCTGAGGTGGAGGGCTGAAAATGGCAAGATTCCAATTGGAATGAAATACATTATATGGGTAGAATTGAGAGAGTTGACCATGGTGGCTCCCCTCAAGTATGGTGTTCTCTGGTAACTAGGGTGGCCAGTCAGGCCAAGGGTGGCGGCTAGGTGGCTCAGAGAGGTCAAGGGTGAAGAATTGTTGAAGCAATTGGGTTGTGTTAAGTGGCTAAGGGTGGATCAAAAAAGAATGGGGTTTAGGGCTCTTTTGGTTTTGATTTGGATTTAGTCCTTGGAAATGGCTTGGTTCACCTTCCCATGGTGGCTGGTGTGGTCTTCTTAGCTTTGGGGTCAGTCCAAGAAGTCACATCCAAGATGTTAGAGTTTGAATATAGGCTTAGTTTGAAGTATGACAAGGTGAGGCAAAGCATGGGAGGCTTAAAATTTTGTCCTCCTTTGGCCACTCAGGGTATGGTGGACTTTCTATGGCACATTGGGCTCAGATATGGCTTAGAGAAGACTCCATGGCTTGTATGTGGCTTAGCCAACTTTCATAAAGAGGGATTTTAGAAATTTTGGGGAATTAATGTGGTGTTGGGATTGAGCTTAGGGCAAGTGTAGAATTTAATCATGTATGGCATGGTGTTTGGTGTGATTTAATTGAATGGATGATGAAATGATTTTGTCATGTGGGCTCCTAGATTTGGGCTTTTGGAAATGGTGGGCTTTTAAAAATGGGCTTTCTTAAATTAGTATGGTGGACTTAAAATTGGGTTTGAGTAATTTTGAATTTAAAATTAAATTTTGGTAAAATTGTATTTTAATTTTGATGAAATTGGGTTAGGGATAGTTTTAGTGAAAATTGGGGGTTAATTGAGAATTTTGGACACTTTCGGTATTTCGGTAAAAAATTGAGGTATTTTGGGCACTTTTGGTAATTTAGGGGTAGCTTGGTAATTTGGGGAGGTTTAAAATGATTTTTGGTGAAAGTTTGGGTATTTGGAAAATTTAAGTTAATTCAGGATTTTGGGTTATTTAGGTCATTTGGTAATTTTTTGATGGATTTAGGGTTTGATCGGATGATTTGAGCATGCAAGCCATGAAAAGCCTTATCAAAGCCATATGGTCTTATGAGAACTCATTTTGAAGCCTCCACATGTTTGTTTTAGTTATCCAAACCAAGGGTTAGGGACATAGAACCACCCACACGAGTCTTTAAAAGAGCCTAAGAAGCAGCCATGGATTCCAAAGAGAAGATAGACCAATTTAGGTAAGATGGATGGTTGTGGGTGTGTTAGGGAATTTGGGGATTTCAAAAGTGTCCAAGACCAAGCCACTCAGGGCTACCCTAAGTCTAATGGATCCTATGGGAACTCACTCTTGGGACTTCACATGTTGGTCTTAACCATCTCAAGTGACAAATGAGGGCTTGTGACCACGCATGTGAGACTCCACAAGAAGAGTGTAGTGTTTGGAATTTCTATGGGGATAGGTTCCATCACTATTCCCTTAAGATAGTTAACAGAAAAATCCTATGGCTAGATTCTAGGCTTCTAAAAAAGAAAATTACTCATAAAAATGAGGTCAACAGTGCACAATGTGTATGTTAGGTTGTGTGATTTCATGATCATTACATTGTGTGACTTGATCGCAAATTAGGCTCATTAGGTGAGTGACCCTGTCATGATTGTGAAGCTTTAAAAAGTATTGCTCGTCAGATAAATCTTAATGAGCAATGTGAGTTATTGCATCAGGATCAATAAAAGTATGACTGTAATAAGGTTCTAAAGAATCTAACATATATCACTGTGCATGTTATGGGTTCACATTTAATAGCCCTTTATATTTTTAAAACTAGTCAATTAGTGAAATTAGGCCATATGTGAGGCTAAATCTTTCAAAACCCTTGTGATTGACTCACATCAGATGTTGTGTTAGGACACTTTTGTTAAATGGTGTGATGGGCTAGGGCAAGGATGCAAAGTAATATTTGTGATGTCTGGCTATAGTTCTATGGTGATTTGATTGCCCAAGCCATGTATCTTTTTGGCATGTTGCCTTTTATGTGTTTATTGAGTGTAGACTTGCACACTTGTAATAGGGCCTCCACATCTAAATTCTATTATAAAAATAATTGCACCTTTCTACATGTCTCAAGGAAGAGTCCAAATGCTCCTTCAATCGACAAAGCCAGCATAAATTTCTACATAAGAGGTTGTCTAGAATGACTAGGGTGTTAAAAGCTCTATAGACCCAAATGGAGGTATAAGTCCTTTGTGGGGCAGTTCCAGTTATGTAGTTGAACCCCTCTTCTCTTCTCCTTTCTAACCACATCTTCATCATTAAATTGGCAAGTAGAAATCCCACTTGTACCTACTCTACCCCTTATAGAATGATAGGTAATTAGAGGTCTCACTCCTCTAGCCTTAGAGCTATCAGGATTCTCTTGGATGACGCAATTCATGGATTGTTGACCAGAGGTCCATGGTAGGGTTGAGTCGACTACCTTCACGACCAAGTAGAATTAGGGTCTTCATTGCTTGGGATAATGGATCCATGGTGTCCTAACCTAGCTACCTCTACTTGCCCAGGGATTCCTCCCCTTCCAATTAACACATATTTTTAGCCCTATCCTTCCTTAAAAAAATCACTGATATCGTATGTGAACCCTGCATGCCTAGGTGTTGCTGCTCGTAGTAGATTTGGTGATTCACTCTCTTCCTTATGACTTGATATACACGTTAAAAGCATAAGGATTCTTCTTCTTGATACTATCAAAGTCCATTAGTTTCTCAAATATTCATATAACAAATTGTGTAAGCAGTACTCTTCTCATCAAGAGTACTCTGGGGCATCCCAACATGTAATTAACCAAAGGGATACGTCATTTGGGAGCTGATCGTAACCCATAACAAGCAAAAAAAAATAATTTTATGGTTGTAGGTTGCTTTCATACGGTATTTTTTGTGGATATGTTCCGAGGTTTTTTTCAATCTAATCTCATTTCCAATGTATGCTCTTGGCCTATCCCGCAAAGACTACCTTATGAAAGTTCTCCATGTTCTTTCTAAATTGTTTGTCTATTTTTTTCATATTTCATTTCTCTCTGGTTCCTCTCAAAAGAGAGACTAATTTGGAAATAGATTTATACGATGAAGATAATACAAGCTGATGACTACAAAAAAGCTCAACTAGGAAGAACAAAAACACGTTATAATTAAACAAAATATCAATGTTGCAATTAGCAAATGTGATCATGCTTTTAGACCTTAAATTTGACCTACATATATGCACTTACAATGTGAAAATTTTATGATATTGTGAGTGTAGTTTTAAATTTTATTAGCTAATTTATGTTACTCAACATTAGGCAACATATTGATCTAAAATCATGAGAAATTTTAAATCATGTTCATGCAAAGTTTAATGTCAGTGGTAGATAGATAAAGGCCTAAACTGCTAGACATGATGCAATCAAGATTATATTGACGATTGAGAGAAAAAAATAATATTTTTTTAATAGATTAATCACATCTTATGTTCTAATATGAATGGATTTTATTGAATCCAAATTTAAGGCCTCAGATGTTTCATGTGAGACAATTAAGATCATATTTGATAATTGGGAGAAATCATACATATACCTGATAAATTAATAACATTCATTATTCTATTATAAAATGATGAGCATATGAGGCAATTAAGCATGCACTATTGTTTTTATGCATTTTTGTTGGCAACCAAGCCTTATATAATAGGGTGAAGGTTTTGTCATACAAATTTAACTATGAACAACAATTACTATTGGATAAATACAAATGAACATTACTAACTTTTGTTGGAATTGATACCAAAAATGTATATTTTTAATAGCATTGTAATTATAAAATCAGATTGAAAATGCTAATGAATGTAGTTTCTTTGTACTCTTAGCAATTTGATCCCAATATATTTATCAATATGAAACTTATGTATCATCTGAGATGAACATGCAAGTTTAGTCTATGACTGTAAAATAATTTTCCCATGAGCAACAATATATTATTTATTGTCTAAGACACTTTGGGAAGGATTTTTGAAAGGTGATATGAAAGATAGGATTTTCTTATGTAGAGCCGCTTTTGGAACTTTATATTAGCAACCAATTAATTAACATGAGCCGGTCACTACTTGACTTGATCTATCACTTAAGAAAAATTTTACCATCCCATTCTTATCACTCAAAGTTGTATAATGTATATAATTCTCCAACTATAATGGATGGTAAGGTCATGACTTTACGAATTATCTTGTTTTTTATATAATTCTAATATCATCTGCTTGTCGTTTGAGCACAAATAATAGCTATTTGCTAAAAAAAAAAAAGAACCTTTGTGGCGGTTAAATAGAGATTCCCTATGAAGCTTTTTTTGGGATTAAAGATAGACGTGACATATTATACATATAATTGCATAAAAGTTAGGGTTTTTCTCGTGTTGAGTATTTAGAAATTGCAGTTGAGTTAATCCTAGAAAGTCATTAATGATGATAGTTAAGTTAACTTAAAGTTGTTGAATTTGTTAAAATTAATTAGTTGTGGGACAATGTAAAAGCATGATGATAAAATAAATAAATACCTTATAAAGTGGCATTTATATCATTATAGAGGAAATTGTTGAAGGCTATCAAAATAGCCTATAAAATGCTTATATATTCACTCAAGAAATTTAACGAAATATGAGTAGTTCAAGATTTGAATAAACTATATATCAATTTTTATCTTGGACTTATTTTATTTGAGAGTTGTAGATATAATTTCTATTTAAAAATGCAATAATAAAAATAATAAATATAGCTGCTCCCCAAGTCAACATGAAACTGAGCGTATTTTCAATTTTTTTTTAATGTCATAAGAAATTTTAGATTTATTTAATATTATTTTTAATAATTTGTCATTTTATCATTAGTCATGAGTTCACCTTGTATGATGATAATTTATTTATTGTTGTAAAATAATCGCAAAAATAAAAAATAAAACTAAAATATGATATAAAGGTAAAAAAATATATATATGTGGTAATTGAATGAGAAGGAGGTTAATTCTTCATTTACATAAATTTAAGTGACATTTTATGATTTACTTCTTCTATTCTCAAAAATATAATAGAAATTACGAGATATAGAATGCATAAGAAAATAAAATGAAAAGATAGTAATTAGAGGGCTTTCTTTCTTATTCAAATAACATANCATTTTATGATTTACTTCTTCTATTCTCAAAAATATAATAGAAATTACGAGATATAGAATGCATAAGAAAATCAAATGAAAAGATAGTAATTAGAGGGCTTTCTTTCTTATTCAAATAACATGGCTTATCATGTCAAAATGATTGTGTATGTGTATCTAAGCTTTATATAACACATTTAAATTAGAAGCCGTGACAAAATCATCAAAGGATTAAAATCCAAAATCATAATCATAACTTCATTGTATATTTTGATATATATGATCTACTAATCATAAAATTATGAAAGTAATTATTTTAAACACTGACTTTGTATCTCTTAGAATTCTATAAAATGCATAGAGTTCAAAACTAAGGATTTAAATTANTTGTATATTTTGATATATATGATCTACTAATCATAAAATTATGAAAGTAATTATTTTAAACACTGACTTTGTTTCTCTTAGAATTCTATAAAATGCATAGAGTTCAAAACTAAGGATTTAAATTGCATCATTATAACCCAATAAGCAATTAAACCTTTTTAAAAATAGAAATATAAATTCACATTTGTTTTTAAAAAAAAATTTCATTTATATATTTATATATATCAATGCAAATGAATGAAGGTATGATTTAAAATACTTTCATGATTTGCTTACAAAAATCAATCATCCTTTGACAATTCCACATTTGAATCAGTCACATAATGCACCACAATTCTAACCTTTTCTTTTTTGTTTTAGTCATTGTCTCCAGCACGAAACAATCTAGCAATCTCTCAACTCCACCCCAAAAGCAGCGTTGAAACTCTTACAAGAGGCACCATCTACACGTACCATAGATTTCTTAACATCCCTGCCTGCCTTTTGTTTAACTAATTACGGCCCTGCANCCATCTACACGTACCATAGATTTCTTAACATCCCTGCCTGCCTTTTGTTTAACTAATTACGGCCCTGCATTTTCCATAACTGTCTGACTTTGCATATTGTGCTCTACATGACTTTTCATCGTTATAAACAGTTATAAATGAATTATCACAATCCGAATTTTAAAAATGGGCAAATTTTTACCCATTATTGTGAGAAAATGCGTCCCGACGGGGCCACGCACGACATGATGTGATTCACACCGCCGTCCGTTTCACCGGACATGTGATATTTTCTCCGNATAAATGAATTATCACAATCCGAATTTTAAAAATGGGCAAATTTTTACCCATTATTGTGAGAAAATGCGTCCGGACGAGGCCACGCACGACATGATGTGATTCACACCGACGTCTGTTTCGCCGGACATGTGATATTTTCTCCANGCTTTTGGAAATGGTTGGCTTTTAAAAATAGGCTTTTTTAAATTGGTATGGTGGACTTAAAATTGGGCTTGAGTAATTTTGAATTTAAAATTAAGTTTTGGTAAAAGTGTATTTTAATTTTGATGAAATTGGGTTAGGGATAGTTTTAGTGAAAATTAGGGGTCAATTGATAATTTTGGTGAATTTTGGATACTTTCGGTATTTTGGTAAAAATTGAGGTATTTTGGGCAATTTTGGTAATTTAGGGGCAGTTTGGTAATTTGGGGAGTTTTAAAATGATTTTTGGTGAAGGTTTGGGTATTTGAAAAAATTTAGTTATCTCGGGATTTGGGGTTATTTTGGTCATTTGGTAATTTTTTTGTGGATTTAGGGTTTGATTGGATGATGTGAGCATGCAAGCCATGAAAAGCCTTATCAAAGCCCTATGGTCTTATGAGAACTCATTTTGGAGCCTCCACATGTTTGTTTTAGTCATCCTAACCAAGGGTTAGGGACTTAGGACCACCCACATGAGTCTTCAAAAGAGCCTAAGGAGTAGCCATGGATTCCAACAATAAGGTAGACCAATTTAGGTAAGATGGATGGTTGTGCGTGTGTTAGAGAATTTGGGGATTGCAAAAGTGTCCAAGACCAAGCCACTCAGGGCTACCTTAAGACTAATGGATCCTATGGGAACTCACCTTTGGGACTTCACATGTTGGTCTTAACCATTTCAAGTGACAAATGAGGGCTTGTGACCACGTATGTGGGACTCCACAAGAAGAGTCAATTAGTGTTTGGAATTTCTATGGGGGTAGGTTCCATCACTATTCCCTTAAGATAGTCAACAGAAAAATCCTATGACTAGATCTTAGGCTTCTAAAAAAGAAAATTACTCCCATAAAAATTAGGTCAACAGTACACAATGTGTATGTTATGTTGCGTGATTTCATGATCATTACATTGTGTGACTTGATTGCAAATTAGGCTCATTAGGTGAGTGACCCTATCATGATTGTGAAGCTTTAACGAGTATTGCTCGTCAGATAAATCTCGCTGACCAATGCGAGTTATTGCATCAACATCAATAAAAGTATGACTGTGCTAAGGTTCTAAAGAATCTAACATATATCACCGTGCATGTTATGGGTTCGCATTAATAGCCCGTTATATTTTTAAAACTAGTCAATTAGTGAAATTAGGCCATATGTGAGGCTAAATCTTTCAAAACCCTTGTGGTTGACTCACATCAGATGTTATGTTAGGACACTTCTGTTAAATAGTGTGATGGGCTCGGGCAAGGATGCAAAGTAATATTTGTGATGTCTGGCTATCATTCTATGGTGGTTTGATTGCCCAAGCCGTGTATCTTTTTGGCATTGTTGCCTTTTGTGTGTTTACTGAGTGTGAACTTGCACACTTGTAATAGGGCCTCCACATCTAAATTCTATTATAAAAATAACTGCACCTTTCTACATGTCTCGAGGAAGAGTCCAAACGCTCCTTCAATCGACAAAGGTAGCATAAATTTCTACATAAGAGGTTGTCTAGAACGACTAGGGTGTTAAAAGCTCTATAGACCCAAATGGAGGTATAAGTCCTTTGTGGGGCAGTTCTAGTTATGTAGTTGAGCCCCTCTTCTCTTCTCCTTTCTAACCACATCTTCATCATTAAATTGACAAGTAGAAATCCCACTTGTACCTATTATACCCCTTATAGAATGATAGGTAATCAGAGGTCTCACTCCTCTAGCCTTAGAGCTATCAGGATTCTCTTGGATGATGCAATTCATGGATTGCTGACCAAAGGTCCATGGTAGAGTTGAGTCGAATACCTTCACGATCAAGTAGAATTAGGGTCTCCATAGCTTGGGATGATGGATCCATGGTGTCCTAACCTAACTACCTCTACTTTCCTAGGGATTCCTCCCCTTCCTATTAACACATATTTTGAGCCCTATCCTTTCTTTAAAAAAATCACTGATATTGTATGTGAACCCTGCATGCCTAGGTGTTGCTGCTCGTAGTAGATATTGGGATCCACTCTCTGTCTTATGACCTGATATACATTAAAAGCATCAGGATTCTTCTGCTTGAGACTATCAAAGTCCATTAGTTTCCCAAATATTCATATAACAAAGTATTTAAGTAGTACTCTTCTCATCAAGGGTACTCATGGGCATCCCCAACATGTAATTAACCAAAGGGATACGTCATTGGGAGCTGATCTTAACCCATAACAAGCAAAAAAACTTAATTCTACGGTTGTAGGTTGCTTTCATAGGGTATTTTTTGTGGATATGTTCCCAGGGTTTTTTCAATCTAATCTCATTTCAGATGTACGCTCTTGGACTATCCCGCAAAGACTACCTTATGAAAGTTCTCCGTGTTCTTTTTAAATTGTTTGTCTATTTTTTTCATACTTCCTTTTTCTCTGGTTCCTCTCAAAAGAGAGACTAATTTGGAAATAGAATTATACGACGACGATAAGACAAGCTGATGACTCAAAAAAAGCTCAACTAGAAAGAACAAAAAACACGTTATAGTTAAACAAAATATCAATGTTGCAATTAGCAAATGTGATCATGCTTTTAGACCTTAAATTTGACCTACATAAATGCACTTACAATGTGAAAATTTTATGACATTGCGAGTGTAATTTTAAATTTTATTAGCTAAATTATAATAACAGTTAATAGATTAATCACATCTTATGTTCTAATATGAATGGATTTTATTGAATCCAAATTTAAGGCCTCAGATGTTTCATGTGAGAAAATTATCATATTCGATAATTGGGAGAAATCATACATATACCTGATAAATTAATAACATTCATTATTCTATTATAAAATGATGAGTATATGAGGCAATTAAGCATGCACTATTATTTTTATGCATTTTTTGTTGGCAACCGAGCCTTATATAATAGGGTGAAGGTTTTGTCATACAATTTTAACTATGAACAACAATTATTATTGGATAAATACAAATGAACATTACTAACATTTGTCGGAATTGATACCAAAAAAGTATATTTTTACTAGCATTGTAATTATAAAATCAGATTGAAAATGCTAATGAATGTAGTTTCTTTGTACTCTTAGCAATTTGATCCCAATATATTTATCAATATGAAACTTATGTATCATCTGAGATGAACATGCAAGTTTTGTCTATGATTGTAGAAACATTTTCCCATGCGCAACAATATATTCTTTATTGTCTAAGACACTTTGGGAAGGATTTTTGAAAGGTGTNCTTAGCAATTTGATCCCAATATATTTATCAATATGAAACTTATGTATCATCTGAGATGAACATGCAAGTTTACTCTATGATTGTAGAAACATTTTCCCATGAGCAACAATATATTCTTTATTGTCTAAGACACTTTGGAAAGGATTTTTGAAAGGTGATATGAAAGATAGGATTTTCTTATGTAGAGCCCCTTTTGGAACTTTATATTAGCAACCAATTAATTAACTTGAGCTGGTCACTACTTGACTTGATCTATCACTTAAGAAGAATTTTACCATCCCATTCTTATCACCCAAAATTGTATAATATATATAATTCCCCAACTATAATGGATGGTAAGGTCATGACTTTGCGAATTATCACANATTAACTTGAGCTGGTCACTACTTGACTTGATCTATCACTTAAGAAGAATTTTACCATCCCATTCTTATCACTCAAAATTGTGTAAGATATATAATTCTCCAACTATAATGGATGATAAGGTCATGACTTTGTGAATTATCAGGTTTTTATAAAATTCTAATATCATTTGCTTGTTGTTTGAGCACAAATAATAGCCATTTGCTAAAAAAAAAAAAAGACCTTTGTGGTGGTCGAATAGAGATTCCCTATAAGGTTTTTTTGGGATTAAAGACAGACATGACATATTATGCATATAATTGCATAAAAGTTAGGGTTTTGCTTGTGTTGAGTATTTAGAAATTGCAGTTGAGTTAATCCTAGAAAGTCATAAATGATGATAGTTAATTTAACTTAAAGTTGTTGAATCTGTTAAAATTAATTATTTGTGGGACAATGTAAAAGCATGATGATAAAATAAATAAATACCTTATAAAGTGGCATTTATATCATAATAGAGGAAATTGTTGAAGGCTATGAAAATAGCCTATGAAATGCTTATATATTCACTCAAGAAATTTAATGAAATGGGAGTAGTTCAAGATTTGAATAAACTATATATCAATTTTTATCTTGGACTTATTTTATTTGAAAGTTGTAGATATAATTTCTATTTAAAAATGCAATAATAAAAAAAAAATATAGCTGCCCCCCAAGTCAACATGAAACCAAGCATATTTTCAATTTTTTTTTANTATATATATATATATATAGCATGATTTAAAATACTTTCATGATTTGCTTACAAAAATCAATCATCCTTTGACAATTCTACATTTGAATCAGTCACACAATGCACCACAATCCTAACCTTTTCTTTTTTGTTTCAGTCATTTTCTCCAGCACGAAACAATCTAGCAATCTCTCACCTCCACCCCAAAAGCAGCGTTGAAATTCTTGCAAGAGGCACCATCTACACGTACCATAGATTTCTTAACATCCCTGCCTGCCTCTTATTTAACTAATCACGGCCCTGCATTTCCATAACCGTCTGACTTTGCATATTCTGCTCTACATGACTTTTCAACCTTATAAACAGTTAAATATGTAATTAATTAAACCTCCAGGTTCAAAATATACATACTAATATTACATAAAACTGATAAATACACTGTGCACCACAACACATACTTTTTTCCTTATATAAATGAATCATCATAATCTTATTCATCATAAAAAATGAAATATTACGTCAAGTCGCACGGCATGATGTGATTCACGTCGCCGTCTGCATATCCAATTCATGGTATTTCTTTCATTATTAAATACATAACAAAACAAATGAGAAGCAGGTGTGTACACTAGCGTGCATAAATGCACCACCTATAAACTATTGTACGCATCCATATGTACAGATCAAAGTTGTGGGCACGGAGATAAATTTAGGTGTACTTTGCATATAAAACTAGAACAACATTTGACTTCTACTTATTTTTTTAGAAGAAAAGTGCAGCTAATAATACAATTATATAATCCCATATGGCTGTAAGAACTAATCAACAAGAGAATATCATTTCAGAATGTTCTACCTAAATGACTTGTATTATGGTAATGTTAATCCGTTTTTGACAAATCAAGACAGGTTTTTTCTTTAAACTTTGATGCTGGTTTGCGCGTTGAGAAAGAGAACTCATTAATATTATATTATTGTAAGAGATGAAGGCGTGGATAAATGGGCTTCTTTGACCTTGCTGATGATTCACATTTAACAGCTTTCTGCATCCTTGTGCTATATAAATTTAATGCCCCTAAATTTCAATTCTTGAGGACAGCATCTCAGGACTGAAAGCCACAAGTGCAAGTGGTTCTGTATATTTATATATATCTACAGATATATATATATATGTATATATATATCTCTCTCATTTGTCATATTGTCTGTTTAAATCTAGTTCTGGGTTGTTAAGAATAGAGGTATGAGGATTGCTGGCTTGGCTGTGTTACTTGGGCTATTGGTTTGTGGAGCATGTGCTGATTCTAGTTATGACTTCAACGTAAGTAGCCTCTATAGCTGTTTCATGGGTTTGTATGATCTTATGATCATGTAAAATGAGCATATATGCATGCATGATTTATTCTATGAATGTTTTATTTTATGAATGATTAGAAATTGTTTGAAGGGAAAACAGGAAAGAAAAAAAAGTTTGTTTCAAGCTACAGCTAGTCTGATAAAGTAGAAGAAATGAATTTAGACTATATGTATGTTTTTATGTTCTCAAATTACTTAGTTTAGACTTCATTAACTAGTGATGATCTAGAAAGCTAATGGGGACAAGTTTTTCTTCCGATAATTTTGACTTTGAGAAAAAAAATGTTTAATAAATATAAAATTTCTTTAAGACCATGCTAAATAATTATAAAATTATATATATATATATAT
>JXCR01140185.1:65630-76188 GCA_002079205.1 Phalaenopsis hybrid cultivar | reverse complement strand
TATATATATATATATATAGACACACACACGCACGCACGCATGTACACACAAACAAACAAATACTTAAATTTTATAAATCAAAAGAGCATGGTTCATGGACTAGTGTATTTCTTAAGTTTCTATGTTAAGAAAAAATTATTACTCACGATTCACTACATGTCCGGCCGAAAGTCTGAATGTTGCCTCAGCATCGTGAATTGCATGGCGGCTCATCTGTAGTGTGGTCCAGATGTGTTGCCGCTGCACAAAATAATTTCTCATACAATAGAAATCTTTGATTTGATATCAAGGGGAAGCAAATTTTGGATTTTATTTTTATTCACATACAAATTTTACTTTATAATCAACATTATAACCACATTATATATGTTTGATAGATTATTTGTGTTAGATTTTATCTTAAAAAACAATTTATCTAAGGCATCATAAACTTCAAAACTTGATCCTTCATCATTTTTATGTGTGGCGAAATTTTTAATCATAATAGAAGTAAAATTATTTTTTTTTTTTTTGTCATCTTAAGCTAACTCGTGTTGTATGTGCTCATCTTGTAGATTCAAGAAGTACCATACACCCGCCTATGTCAAACAAAGAAGATTCTAACAGTAAACGGCCAATTTCCCGGGCCGACAATAAATGTTCAAAAGGGTGACACAGTCACCGTCAGAGTTCGCAACCAAGCAAACTACAATATCACTATTCACTGGTGCGGTCCTATTATTACATTCTACATCAATCTCTTAATTTTCACTTAAATCCAATTAAAAAAATATCCACACCAATTACTTATTATAGGCACGGATTGGTTCAACCTNGAATATCATTTCAGAATGTTCTACCTAAATGACTTGTATTATGGTAATGTTAATCCGTTTTTGACAAATCAAAACAGGTTTTTTCTTTAAACTTTGATGCTAGTTTGCGCGTTGAGAAGAAGAACTCATTAATATTATATTATTGTAAGAGAGAAAAGCGTGGATAAATGGGCTTCTTTGACCCTGCTGATCATTCACATTTAACAGCTTTCTGCATCCTTGTGCTATATAAATTTAATGCCCCTAAATTTCAATTCTTGAGGACAGCATCTCAGGACTGAAAGCCACAAGTGCAAGTGGTTCTGTATATTTATATATATCTACAGATATATATATATATATATATGTATATATATATCTCTNTTAACAGCTTTCTGCATCCTTGTGCTATATAAATTTAATGCCCCTAAATTTCAATTCTTGAGGACAGCATCTAAGGACTGGAAGCCACAAGTGCAAGTGGTTCTGTATATTTATATATATCTACAGATATATATATGTAGATATATTTATCTCCTCTCTCTCTCTCATTTGTCATATTGTCTGTTTAAATCTAGTTCTGGGTTTATAAGAATAGAGGTATGAGGATTGCTGGCTTGGCTGTGTTACTTGGGCTATTGGTTTGTGGAGCATGTGCTGATTCTAGTTATGACTTCAATGTAAGTAGCCTCTATAGCTGTTTCATGGGTTTGTATGATCTTATAATCATGTAAAATGAGCATATATGCATGCATGATTTATTTTTTATTTCTATGAATGTTTTATTTTATGAATGATTAGAAATTGTTTGAGGGGAAAACAGGAAAGAAGAAAAGTTTGTTTCAAGCTACAGCTAGTCTGATAAAGTAGAAGAAGTGAATTTAGACTATATGTATGTTTTTATGTTCTCAAATTACTTAGTTTAGACTTCATTAACAATTGATGATGTAAGATGTATATTAAATTCTTTGAATACTTTTTCTTAAANTGCATGATTTATTTTTTATTTCTATGAATGTTTTATTTTATGAATGATTAGAAATTGTTTGAGGGGAAAACAGGAAAGAAGAAAAGTTTGTTTCAAGCTACAGCTAGTCTGATAAAGTAGAAGAAGTGAATTTAGACTATATGTATGTTTTTATGTTCTCAAATTACTTAGTTTAGACTTCATTAACAATTGATGATGTAAGATGTATATTAAATTCTTTGAATATTTTTTTTTTTTTAATTTTCTAGTGATGATCTAGAAAACTAATGGGGACAATTTTTTCTTCCGATAATTTTGACTTTGAGAAAAAAATGTTTAATAAATATAAAACTTCTTTAAAATCATGCTAAATAATTATAAAATTTATCATATACATATATATATATATAGACACACACACACAAACAAACAAATACTTAGATTTTATAAATCAAAAGAGCATGATTCATGGACTAGTGTATTTCTTAAGTTTCTATGTTAGGAAAAAATTATTACTCACGGTTGACTGCGTGTTCGGCCGAAAGTCCGGATGCGGCCTCATCGTCGTGGATTGCATGGCGGCTCATCTGTAGCGTGGTCCAGATGTGTTGCCGCTGCACATAATAATTTCTCATACAATAGAAATCTTTGAAGGGGAACCAAATTTTAGATTTTATTTTTATTCACATACAAGTTTTACTTTATAATCAACATTATAACCACATTATATATGTTAGATAGATTATTTGTGTTAGATTTTATCTGAAACAACAATTTATCTAAGACATCATAAACATCAAAATTTGATCCTTCACCATTTTCATGTGTGGTGAAAATTTTAATCATAATAGAAGTAACAGTATTTTCTTTTTCTTGTCATCTTAAGCTAACTCGTGTTGTATGCGCTCATCTTGTAGATTCAAGAAGTACCATACACCCGCCTATGTCAAACAAAGAAGATTCTAACAGTAAACGGTCAATTTCCCGGGCCGACAATAAATGTTCAAAAGGGTGACTCTGTCACCGTCAGAGTTCGCAACCAAGCGAACTACAATATCACTATTCACTGGTGCGGTCATATTATTACATTCTACATCAATCTCTTAATTTTCACCTAAATCCAATTAAAAAAATATNTCTTGTCATCCTAAGCTAACTCATGTTGTATGCGCTCATCTTGTAGATTCAAGAAGTACCATACACCCGTCTATGTCAAACAAAGAAGATTCTAACAGTAAACGGCCAATTTCCCGGGCCGACAATAAATGTTCAAAAGGGTGACACTGTCACCGTCAGAGTTCGCAACCAAGCAAACTACAATATCACTATTCACTGGTGCGGTCAAATTATTACATTCTACATCAATCTCTTTATTTTCACCTAAATCCAATTAAAAAATAACCACACCAATTACTTATTATAGGCACGGATTGGTTCAACCCAGAAACTCTTGGTCTGATGGTCCGGAATACATCACACAATGTCCGATCCAGCCCGGCACTTCTTTTACATATCGTCTTTTATTCAGTGAAGAAGAAGGCACCATTTGGTGGCACGCACACAGTGATTGGGATCGAGCTACCGTTCATGGCGCCATCATTATTCAACCACAAAATAACTCCACCTTTCCCTTTCCCACTCCCTTCAAAGAAATTCCTATCATACTAGGTAAATATGAATACATTCTTCCCAGTCCCTTCAAGTAGCTAACATGCACATATATATTTTTACAGGCGAGTGGTGGAAAGCAAATGTTAGCCGAGTGATCGAAGAAGCTCTCCAAACTGGCGGTGCCCCTAACATCTCCGACGCCTACACCATCAATGGTCAGCCAGGAGACCAATACGCCTGCTCAAAACCCAACACCTTTATCGCCAACGTCTTGTATGGTAAAACCTACCTTCTCCGTGTCATCAACGCCGCAGTCACCAGCGAGTTCTTCTTTGCCATCGCCAATCACAAACTGACTGTCGTCGGCAAAGATGCCAGCTACGTCAAACCATACTCCTCCGACTTCATCATGATCACCCCCGGACAAACCATGGACATTCTCCTCGTGGCAAATGCCACCAATGGAGGCCGCCACTACATCGCCGCACACAACTACGCCAGTGCAGAGGGAGTCCCTTACGACACCACCACCACCACCGCCATTCTCCAATACAACTTCGGCACTCCAAACATAACCCCATCTTTCCCTTCCACCACTCTCCCCAACTTCACCGACAACGCAGCCGCCACACGATTCGTAGCAGGGCTACGCTCGCTGGCCAGCATTGACCACCCGGTCGATGTGCCGCAAGTCACGGACCAGCGTTTGATCATAACGGTGGCGGTCAATCTCCTAACTTGCGAACCCGGAAGGACGTGCGGCGGTCCCAACGGCGACCGATTTGCCGCCAGCCTTAACAACTTAAGCTTCCCCCTACCGAGCACAGACATACTAGAGGCTTATTATTATAACATAAGTGGGGTGTACGGGACAGGGTTTCCATCGGAGCCACCGCTGAACTTCAACTTCACCGGGGAGAACCTGCCGGGGTACTTGCTGTTTCCGAGGAGGGCGAGGGAGGTGAGGGTTGTGGAGTATAACACGAGTTTGGAGATAGTGTTTCAGGGGACGAGTTTGCTGGCGGCGGAGAACCATCCGCTGCATCTTCATGGGTATAGCTTCTACGTGGTGGGAAGAGGGTTTGGGAACTTTGATAAGAATAGGGATCCTTTGAATTATAATCTTGTCGATCCCTCTTTTGAGAATACTGTTGGAGTTCCCAGGAATGGTTGGGCTGCCATTCGCTTCAGAGCTCTTAACCCAGGTAACTTGTTTTACTTTATTTTATAAAAGATAATTAAAAAAAATTAAGAAAAAAAAATTTATATTAATTTAAAGGAATAGCCGGAGGCTATTATACAAGCCCCGACTATCCCTCATGCGCCTAAGAATTCGAGCACCACACACACCACTCGGGAAGAATCGAATCCCAGACCATAGGAGACTTACAAGTACAAGCAGATGCCCGACCAACTAATATGATTACACGGCGCATGAGGGATGGACAAATCAGCTTATAAAATAGAGAAAGATTTTGAATAAAGATGTATAATTAAAATTTAAAAAAATTTACATATATAATGTAATCCATGTTTACCAAAAAAACTATATTTCAAAATAATGATATATATATATAAAAAAAATGTTCATTTATTTATTTATTCTGCATGCTATATACATGTTATAACTTNTTGAAGTTTAGGTATTAGATGTATAAATTCGTATAAATTGGGTGGTATAGATGTAAATGCCCAAAAAAGAAATTAATCGCCAGAAAAAATAAAATTAAAAAAAAACGTTAATTTTTAAGTAAAGTTGATATGGTTTGTTTTCTTATTGATTCATCATTTAGATTTATTTGGTATGATGAGTCTATTGGTTCCGGTTTGCATATTTTCTTAGGATCAAATAGGGGCAATTTATAAATTTAAGAGGAGCATACCGTTTCTGAGAATTTATATATGTGCCATACAATTCTTATACATCCATATCTAACGCTTAAATTTTAATATTTAAGTGCATAAAAAAAAACTTTAATATCACATCTAAAACATCATTGTATTCGTTGCCCAAGCGCTGCTGTTGAGTTGTCGTCATAGCTGGGTCATCATTGCTCGACCACAGTCATCGAGTTGCTGCCACCATCAGCCCATTGTCACCATTGCCCTACCATCATCGTTAAGTTGTCATCGTTGTCAGACCACAAATGTCCACCGTAACCGAGTTGCTGCCAACACGAGACCACTATCACCACTGTCCGACCATTGTTGTTAAGCTGCCACCGCTGTCGTACCACAAATGTTCGAAAACTGCCGTCGAGTCGCTGCCACTGTCAAACCAGCATTGTCCGACCAATATCGTCTGGCCCAACAATGATCAAGCAACTATCGCCATCACTGGACCACCACCGTCTGATTGCCACCACTGTCAGACCACTTTTGCACAATCTCCTCCACTATTGAAGTCAGAGCACCACCGTCCATCTTCACCCCCATCGGACTTCTGTTACTCGACCATCATCGTCACTACTGCTAACGTCAACACAAGCATTAGACTTTATAACACTCACCCTCTATCATCATTTTTTTTTTACAGCAGTCGGGTCACCCCTACTTTCTCAGCATTTTCTGTCACTTCTCTGACGAAATTCGTTTCCCACTTTTTTATATTATTTCCAATTATTCATGGGTTGGTTAAGTGTTGCACCTATATTGGTATAGTAGACTTGTTTCAACTAGGTCAAATCCTATGATTTTTTTCCCCTTGGGGTTTTTAATGCAAAAACTACTATTGTCTTTTCTAACAATTTATTTTTACCTTTGTGTGTGTCAGATCTTCGTACAAAATTAAGAAATTAATATAACACTCTACCGTCGTGAATTCATGATCACGCAAAATTTTGGAGTTGACTTTGGTAAAGATAGTCCCATTATAGAAGAACTTATAAAACTTGGTTAAATGACCAACAAATGCAATGCTTGTAACAACGAAGCATCTTGTTCTAGAACCCACCACTTTAGAGGACAATCACGGAGCCAGAGTTGTCGTCCAGAATCTATTTTTTTCTCTCCATGAAAGATGTTATCTAGCTGGCGAAGGCATCCTATGCTAATCTTTTGAAGACTGAGTAAGCGGAATGAAGGAGTTGACCAAAGAAAAATATGTTCAGATTCTCATACCTATTTTATACTGTTTTTAATGATATTGCACTTTAAATAAAGATATTTTTGATGTTTTGTTGGAGGAATAATGAATTAGGGTCATTGGAGCAAAAAGATATAAAAAAGAGCGAATTTGGAGCACCAAAATGTGAAGATTTTAACTAGGCCGCCGACGGCGCCCTTGACCCTGCCAACGGTGAGTTTTTCCCGAGATTACAGGACAAAATTCTTCAAAAACCCGCCGACAGCGCCCACGAGGCCGCCAACGGCGAGATCGATGGTTAATGCCTACTCAAGCTTTGGATAAGGCCAAATTTTGAAGGGATGCTTAGACAACTCTTGGGAAAGCTCATCCACAACTTTAAGAGAACATTTTGGCCAAAAATTGAGAGAGTCTAGAGGANTTGAAGTTTAGGTATTAGATGTATAAATTCGTATAAATTGGGTGGTATAGATGTAAATGCCCAAAAAAGAAAATAATTAATTGTGTTACGTGTTCCAGTTATGTTCTGTAAAGTTGATATGGTTAGTTTTCTTATTGATTCATCATTATGATTTATTTGGTATGATGAGTCTATTGGTTCCGGTTTGCATATTTTATTAGGATCAAAATAGGGGCAATTTATAAATTTAAGAGGAGCATACCGTTTCTGAGAACTTATATACGTGCCATACAATTCTTATATATCCATATCTAAAGTTTAAATTTTAATATTTAAATGCATAAAAAAAACTTTAATCTAACATCTAAAATATCACTGTATTCGTTGCCCAAGTGCGCTGCTGTTGAGTTGTCGTCATAGTTGGGCCACCACTGCTGCTCGACCACAGTCATCGAGTTGCCGCCACCACCGGCCCACTGCCACCATTGCCCTACCATCATCGTTAAGTTGTCATCGTTGTCAGACCACAAATGTCCACCGTAATAGAGTTGCTGCCAACACGAGACCACTATCACCACTGTTCGACCATTGTTGTTAAGCTGCCACCGCTGTCGTACCACAAATGTTTGAAAACTGCCGTCGAGTCGCTGCCACTGTCAAACCAGCATTGTCCGACAAACATCGTCTGGCCCAACAATGATCAAGCAGCTATCGCCATCACTGGATCACCACCGTCTGATGGCCACCACTGTCAGACCACTGTTGCACAATCTCCTCCACTATTGAAGTCAAAGCACCACCGTCCATCTTCACCCCCACCGGACTTCTGTTACTCGGCCATCATCGTCACTACTGCTAACGTCAACACAAGCATTAGACTTTATAACACTCACCCTCTATCATCAATTTNTAGTTATTAAAATTATCTATTTATTTCAATTGCCTATTAGTGACAGATAAGCAAATTGAACGTCATTGTTATGATTAAAGTATTGCTTTTCTAAGGTCTTAGTCTGTAAACTACTCCCTATGGGATCGATATCTAGAACTCCATTAGAGCCTTGTATTACTTGAGTGATACATATACATGCGTTGATAAGTGTGACTTTACAATTATTGAATATTTAATACGTCCATATTTATCTTATATTATATTGCATATACAAAGTTGTTGTCAAGTTTTTGGCGCCGTTGTCGGGGAGTGAGTGAGTAAAATTACGATCAAAGTAACAGATAAATTAGGATTATTTGAAAATTTTTACTTAAATTGCAACTTATTTTTATATTTATATTTAGTTAATTATATTACTGAGTACTGATTTCAAATTATATGCGTAAATTTGGACCTAAAAATCTTATACCCTACGATTCGAAATTAGAACGCATTGTTAGAAGGATTAGAAAATTAAGAAGCGAACCTAGAAATTCTGATACAATGGAAAACAACCTGAACAATCAAGGAATAGAGAATGAACACCAACCTAGACCCCTAAGAGATTATGCAAATCCTACAGCAGATGAGATTCACTTATCTATCCAAAATCCTGATGTAGTTGCTAATTCATTTGAGCGTAAACCTGCTATTATCCAAATGATACAAAACAATCAATTTGGAGGTACACCAAATGAAGATCAGAACTTGCACCTTGCTAGTTTTTTAGAACTGTGTGCTACTTTTAAATATGACAAAGTCTTAAACGATGTTGTTAGACTTAGACTTTTTCCTATTTCACTGAGGGATGAGGCTAAGATGTGGTTCAATTCGTTAGCACCAGAATCTATTAGAACTTGGGGAGAACTTTCACAGAAATTTCTATCCAAATATTTCCCTCCATCCAAAACTGCTAAACTTAGAAATGACATAACATCGTTCTGTCAGATTGATGGAGAGTCAATATATGATGCTTGAGAGAGATTTAAAGATCTTCTTATGAAGTGTCCTCATCATTTGTTACCAGATTGGTTAATAATTCAAACTTTTTTATAATGGATTAGTAATATCTCTTAGATTGATTATAGATGTTGCGGCTGTTGGTTCTTTAATGTCAAAACCTTTTGATGAGGCTTATTCATTAATAAAAGAGATGGCTACCAACAATTTTCAATGGCCCTCTAAGCGGGTAAATCCTAAAAGAGTAGCTAGTATCCATAATTTTGATGCAATATATTTGTTAGCTTTGCAGATTGCTGCAATATCAAAGAAATTAGACCTTTATGGGATGAATTATTCTTCAACATCTCCTATGATGGAAGAAAATTCATCTGGGCAATTTGTGGATGTTCAATCTTTATATGAGACCTTAAATGCTATTAATAGACCCAACAACCCATATTGGAACTATTATAACCCAGGTTGGAAGAATCAACCAAATTTTAATTGGAATAATAATTTTTCTACAAATCAACAATGGGCAAACAACTCAGTGAACCCATTAGGAAATTCATCCAACGAAGGAAATGTTAACTATAGATCTTCTTATCCTCCAGGATTTAACAGTAATACTCAAATTAAGGAGAAGAAGTTTTCTATGGAAGAGCTGATATTAAACATGGGTCAACAATTACATAATCAAGGAAATCAATTACAGATTCAAGGAAATCAATTACAAAATCAAGGAGCTGTTATTAAGAATATTGAAAACCAATTAGGGCATATCGCTACTGCGATTAGTAACCGAACATTAGGAACTTTTCCTAATACTGTGGAATCAATTCTAAAGACCAAGGAAAAGAACAAACTAAAGCGATACAATTACGGAAAAGAATTGGAAACAAGGGTGCAAAAAGAAACATAAACTGAAAAAGAGAAAGTGGATACCGAAAAAGAAAATGATCATGAATACCCATATTTAAAGTATCCATTTACACCAAAGAAAGTTACTGTGGAGAAACCTCCACCACCGTTTCCTCAAAGATTGAAGCAACACAAACAAAATAAACAATTCTCTAAATTTTTAGAAATTCTTAAGAAGTTAACGGTAAGCTTCAAATAGAAGAAATAATTTTCTATGCTTTTATAAATTCTTAAGAAATTAATGGTAAATATTACAATTTTCCAAATTTTTAGAAATTCTTAAGAAGTTAACAGTGAATATTCCCTTCGTAGAGGCCAGAGCAAATGTATGTGAAATTTATGAAAGATATTCTGAACAAGAAAAGGAAGTTCATGGATAATGAAACTGTTACACTTAGCGCAGAGTGTAGTGCAATTATTCAGAAAAAGCTTTCTGAAAAATTAAAAGATCCTGGCAGTTTCATTATACCGTGTACTATCGGTGAAAAATTTTATGGAAGAGCTTTATGTGATTTGGGAGCCAGCATTAATCTTATAGTGGATAGATTTGCTGGGCACAAATATTTTTGTTTTTTAGATGGATATAATGATTACCATCAAATTCCTAATAGACTTGCTGGGCACAAATATTTTTGCTTTTTAGATGGATATACCGGTTACCATCAACTTCATATTAGACTTGCTAGGCACAAATATTTTTATTTTTTAGATGGATATACCAGCTACCATCAAATTCCTATTGTTCCTGATCAAGAAAATAACATTTACTAGTCCTTTTGGAACTTTTGCTTTTCGAAGAATGCCTTTCAGATTATGTAATGTACATGCAACATTCCAGAGATGTATGATGTCCATATTTTGTAAGTTAATTGATGATGGATTGGAAGTATTTATGAATGATTTCTCT
>JXCR01140185.1:50879-65615 GCA_002079205.1 Phalaenopsis hybrid cultivar | reverse complement strand
AAGTATTTATGGATGATTTCTCTGTATTTGGAACATCATTTGACGCATGCTTAAATTACCTTGAAAAAGTTTTGGAGTTATGCAAAAAAACTAATTTGGTTCTGAATTGGGAGAAATGTCATTTTATGGTTGTAGGAGGAATTGTGTTAGGACCTAAAATTTCGGAAGATGGTATGGAAGCAGACCCTGCAAAAATTCAAGTTATATCTAAACTAACACCTCCTACTAATGTAAGAGAGGTTAGGAGTTTTCTTGGACATGTTGGATTTTACAGGCGTTTTATTAAAGATTTTTCAAAAATTATTAAACATTTATGCCAACTTTTAGAAAATGACAAGAAATTTGAAATTACTAAAAGTNAAATTTATCATATATATATATATATATATAGATACACACACACAAACAAACAAATACTTAGATTTTATAAATCAAAAGAGCATGGTTCATGGAGTAGTGTATTTCTTAAGTTTCTATGTTAGGAAAAATTTATTACTCACCGTTGACTGCATGTCCGGCAGAAAGTTCGGATGTGGCCTCACCGTCGTGGATTGCATGGAGGCTCATCTGTAGCATGGTTAAGATGTGTTGTCGCTGCACATAATAATTTCTCATACAATAGAAATTTTTGATTTGATATCAAGGGGAAGCAAATTTTGGATTTTATTTTTATTCACATACAAATTTTACTTTAAAATCAACATTATAACCACATTATATATGTTAGATAGATTATTTGTATTAGATTTTATCTTAAAAAAACAATTTATCTAAGACATCATAAACTTCAAAAATTGATCCTTCACCATTTTCATGTGTGGTGAAATTTTTAATCATAATAGAAGTAAGAGTATTTTCTTTTTCTTGTCATCCTAAGCTAACTCATGTTGTATGCGCTCATCTTGTAGATTCAAGAAGTACCATACACCCGTCTATGTCAAACAAAGAAGATTCTAACAGTAAACGGCCAATTTCCCGGGCCGACAATAAATGTTCAAAAGGGTGACACTGTCACCGTCAGAGTTCGCAACCAAGCAAACTACAATATCACTATTCACTGGTGCGGTCAAATTATTACATTCTACATCAATCTCTTTATTTTCACCTAAATCCAATTAAAAAATAACCACACCAATTACTTATTATAGGCACGGATTGGTTCAACCCAGAAACTCTTGGTCTGATGGTCCGGAATACATCACACAATGTCCGATCCAGCCCGGCACTTCTTTTACATATCGTCTTTTATTCAGTGAAGAAGAAGGCACCATTTGGTGGCACGCACACAGTGATTGGGATCGAGCTACCGTTCATGGCGCCATCATTATTCAACCACAAAATAACTCCACCTTTCCCTTTCCCACTCCCTTCAAAGAAATTCCTATCATACTAGGTAAATATGAATACATTCTTCCCAGTCCCTTCAAGTAGCTAACATGCACATATATATTTTTACAGGCGAGTGGTGGAAAGCAAATGTTAGCCGAGTGATCGAAGAAGCTCTCCAAACTGGCGGCGCCCCTAACATCTCCGACGCCTACACCATCAATGGTCAGCCAGGAGACCAATACGCCTGCTCAAAACCCAACACCTTTATCGCCAACGTCTTGTATGGTAAAACCTACCTTCTCCGTGTCATCAACGCCGCAGTCACCAGCGAGTTCTTCTTTGCCATCGCCAATCACAAACTGACTGTCGTCGGCAAAGATGCCAGCTACGTCAAACCATACTCCTCCGACTTCATCATGATCACCCCCGGACAAACCATGGACATTCTCCTCGTGGCAAATGCCACCAATGGAGGCCGCCACTACATCGCCGCACACAACTACGCCAGTNAGACCAATACGCCTGCTCAAAACCCAACACCTTCATCGCCAACGTCTTGTATGGTAAAACCTACCTTCTCCGCGTCATCAACGCCGCAGTCACCAGCGAGCTCTTCTTTGCCATCGCCAATCACAGACTGACAGTTNACCTTCATCGCCAACGTCTTGTATGGTAAAACCTACCTTCTCCGTGTCATCAACGCCGCAGTCACCAGCGAGCTCTTCTTTGCCATCGCCAATCACAAACTGACTGTCGTCGGCAAAGATGCCAGCTACATCAAACCATACTCCTCCGACTTCATCATGATCACCCCCGGACAAACCATGGACATTCTCCTTGTCGCAAATGCCACCAATGGAGGCCGCCACTACATCGCCGCCCACAACTACGCCAGCNAACCATGGACATTCTCCTTGTCGCAAATGCCACCAATGGAGGCCGCCACTACATCGCCGCCCACAACTACGCAAGCGCAGAGGGAGTCCCTTACGACACCACCACCACCACCGGCATTCTCCAATACAACTTCGGCACTCCAAACATAACCCCATCTTTCCCTTCCACCACTCTCCCCAACTTCACCGACAACGCAGCCGCCACACGATTTGTAGCCGGGCTACGCTCGCTGGCCAGCATTGACCACCCGGTCAATGTGCCGCAAGTCATGGACCAACGTTTGATCATAACGGTGGCGGTCAATCTCCTAACTTGCGAACCGGGAAGAACGTGCGGCGGTCCCAACGGCGACCGATTTGCCGCCAGCCTTAACAACTTAAGCTTCCCCCTACCGAGCACAGACATACTAGAGGCTTATTATTATAACATAAGTGGGGTGTACGGGACAGGGTTTCCATCGGAGCCACCGCTGAACTTCAACTTCACCGGGGAGAACCTGCCGGGGTACTTGCTGTTTCCGAGGAGGGCGAGGGAGGTGAGGGTTGTGGAGTATAACACGAGTTTGGAGATAGTGTTTCAGGGGACGAGTTTGCTGGCGGCGGAGAACCATCCGCTGCATCTTCATGGGTATAGCTTCTACGTGGTGGGAAGAGGGTTTGGGAACTTTGACAAGAATAGGGATCCTTTGAATTATAATCTTGTTGATCCCTCTTTTGAGAATACTGTTGGAGTTCCCAGGAATGGTTGGGCTGCCATTCGGTTCAGAGCTCTTAACCCAGGTAACTTGCTTTACTTTAGTTTATACAAGATAATTAAAAAAAAGGGGAAATTTACATACCTAACACATAATTCTTCTGTATTTACATATCTCACACCTAAACTAACTTTCATGTTTAGATACATAGCACTTAAACGTAAGAAGATGCGTTTAATCTTTATTTATTTATTTATTTATTTTTATGAAGTGGTCATTTAACGAGTTAAGTGTACATTCTATGTGTAAATATGAAGTTTAGGTGTGAGATATGTAAATCATAAAAAATTTTTGCCATATATGTAAATGCCAAAAAGAATTAAGAAAAAATATATATATATTCATTAATTTAAAAGAATGGTCATCCCTCATACGTCTAAGAATTTGAGCACCACACACAACACTCGGGGGGAATCGAACCCCAGACCAAAGGAGACTTACAAGTACAAGCAGATGCCCGACCAACTAATATGAATACACGGCGCATGAGGGATGGACAAGTCAGTTTATAAAATAGAGAAAGATTTTGAGTAAAGATGTATAATTAAAATTTTAAAAAATTTACATATACATACATAATGTAATCCATGTTCACCAAAAAACTATATTTCAAAATAATGATATATATAAAAGAAATGTTTATTTATTTATCTATTCTGCATGCTATATACATGTTATGACTGATTTGGTTGTCTTGTGCCTCAGGAGTTTGGTTCATTCACTGCCATTTAGATCAGCATAACAGCTGGGGAATGGACACTGTATTAATAGTTAAAAATGGCCCAGGAGCGAATCAGAAACTGCTGCCTCCGCCATCATACATGCCACCATGTTGAAATACATAGCCAACCTCATGCATGGACTAATTCGGTCTCCTCTAAAAAAGATAATAAATACACTTAATTGTTCTAATAAGACGTGCCAGCTTTACGTTCTAATTTTCATTTTAATGATACAAAAATAACAGACTTGAGGTATTGATGTTGGTGTTGGAGATGAAATTTGTTTGTATACTTTGCTTAATGTTTAATTTGTTTTAATTTTTATTGGTTGTATTATTGTTGATGGCTAAAGATTGATTCAATAAATTATGTATACTTCGTTAAGTAACTGCAGATTTCTTCAACCTGTTCATTTAATGTTAACAATGGTAGAAAATCAGACGTAAATCCAAGATTAAGTTGCACGTTGGACAAAATGTAATGGAAGATTTACATACATGCCGGTTAATTTTTATGTTTTTACATTTCTAGCACCTAAAAATTTAATTTTTACATATTTGCTATCTTACCTACAATGTGTATTTCACTTTATAAGATTTGGGTGGTGTAACAGTTAAAGTTTAGGTATTAGATATATAAATTCGTATAAATTGGGTGGTATAGATGTAAATGCTCTACCATCATTTATAAATTTAAGAGGAGCATACCGTTTCTGAGAATTTATATATGTGCCATACAATTCTTATATATCCATATCTAAAGCTTAAATTTTAATATTTAAATGCATAAAAAAAAAACTTTAATGCAACATCTAAAATATCACTGTATTCGTTGCCCAAGCGCTGTTGTTGAGTTGTCGTCATAGTTGGGCCACCACTGCTGCTCGACCATAGTCATCGAGTTGCCGCCACCATCGGCCCACTGTCACCATTGCCCTACTATCATTGTTAAGTTTTCATTGTTGTCAGAGCACAAATGTCCACCGTCATTGAGTTGCTGCCACCATGAGACCACTATCACCACTGTCCGACCATTGTTCTTAAGCTGCCACTACTTTTGTACCACAAATGTTCGAAAACTGCCGTCGAGTCGCCACCACTGCCAAACCAACATTGTCCGACCAACTTCGTCTGGCCCAGCAATCATCAGGCAACTATCGCCATCACTAGACCACCACCGTCTGATTGCCACTACTGTCAAATCGTTGTTGCACTATCTCCTCCACTATTGAAGTCAGAGCACCACCGTCCATCTTCGCCACCACCGGACTTCTGTTACTCGACCATCATCATCACTACTACTAACGTCAACACGAGCATTAGAATTTATAACACTCACCCTCTATCATCAAATTTTCTTTACAGCAGTCGGGTCACCCCTACTTTCTCAGCATTTTTTGTCACTTCTCTAGCGAAATTCGTTTCCCACTTTGTTATATTATTTCCAATTATTCATGGGTTGGTTAAGTGTTGCACCTATATCGGTATAATAGACTTGTTTCAACTAGGTCAAATTCTTTGATTTTTTCCCCTTGGGGTTTTTAATGCAAAAACTACTATTGTCCTTTATATCAATTTATTTTTACCTCTGTGTGTGTCAGATCTTCGTACAAAATTAAGGCATTAATATAACACTGTACCGTCATGAATTCATGATCACGCGAGATTTTGGAGTTGACTTTGGTAAAGATAGTCCCATTACCGAAGAACTTATAAAACTTGGTTAAATGACTAACAAACGCAATGCTTGTAACACGAAGCATCCTGTTCTAGAACCCACCACTTTAGAGGACAATCACGGAGCCAGAGTTGTCGTCAAGAATCTATTTTTTTTTCTCTCCAAGAAAGATGTTATCTGGCTGGTGAAGGCATCCTAAGCTAATCTTTTGAAGACTGAGTATGCGGAATGAAGGAGTCTCGACATGAAATTCTTTAATTCCTACGTGAGGGTAGATAGTCAATGTATGCATAGCCAAAGAGGGTCTACTTGTAACAAGCTTTTGAGGTTTCTTAAGCTCGGCCATTATCTTGTTGTCGACTAGCCATCACTACTATTGAACCTTCGTTGTCGATGTCTGGCCACTGTCGTCGATTCGTCCTAGCCCCAAACCATTGCTGCCTGACCACTATTGTCAAGCTACCGCCAATGTGGACCAATTTCACCACTACAGATCATCGCCGCCGAGCCACCACTGCTACATGACCACAACTACCCGCCACCTCCATCGAGCTGTTGTCATTGTCGGACCACAGTTGCCTAACCACTGCCTTTTGACTATTGTCACTACCGAACCACCGTCATCTAATAACCACCACCACCTCCAGACCAACATTGTAGTTGCTCGACCACGACATTGAGTTGCCTTTGTAGCTAGATCGCCACTGGCTAACCACTATCGTCAAGTTGCTGCCAATGCTGGACCACCAGTATCGCAACTCGACCACCATCGTAGTGTCTTGACCACCGTTGGACTACCGTTATCTGGCTACTATCGTCGACTCGCGCCACCACCAAATCACCATTTTCTGGCTACCACCGTCTGGTCACCGCCACTATCGCACAACCACCACTGTCACCAACTCACTGTCGTTTGATCGCCAACACCACATGACGACTGTTAAAGTTGGACTACCGTAGTCTCCACTAAACATCTGTCGCCACCACTGAACCTCTGTTGCTTGACCATCACCATCGCAACCACTACCACCAACATAAACATTAGATTTATAAAATTTGACCTCTACCATCGGCTTTTCTTCGCAGCAGCCAGGTCATCGTCAGTTTCTCAGCTTTTTTTTCCTCTTTTTCAGTAGCAAAAGCCACATTACACTTGTGTGCTACATTTCTTTTAGTTATTTATGTGTTCATAAGGTCTTGTAACCTACTTTGATATAGTAGAATCATTTCACTAGGACATACCTTGTGGTTTTTGGCTTTTCAGGTTTTCCACGTAAAAACTACTATTGTCTTTTATAGTATGTTGACTATTTTTTACCATTGTATGTCAGATCTTCTCATAGTTCTTAGACATTAATATATCACTCTAGCAATGTAAATTTATAAGCATGCAACAGTTTGATGTTGTTTATGGGAAAGATAGTCCCACCAATGAATACCTTATTAAACTTGCAAAATGACCAACAAACGCAATACTCGTAACAACGGAATATCCCATTCTAACACCCATTATTCCATGGGACAATCATGGACTCAAATACATCAAACATCAGCTTTTTCCCTCCATGAACGGGTATCCAACTCGTAAAGGCACCCTAGGCTCATCTTTGGAAGACCGAGTGGGTAAAATGGAGTCTCAACATGAGATTTTTAAATCCTGCATGAGGTTCAACAATAAATGTCTGCACATCCATATATAGTTTATTTTCCACAACATCAACAACCTGCAATGGATTCCAATTGAGAATAATCATACTCGGCCCCCTCATTGTGATGATGGGATTTCTCTTCCAACATGCTAAGATGTTGATCTCCTCAATAGTATAAGTTGCACTCATCCATCTAGTGCAGTTAAACTGATCGATAACCCTCTGACGTTCCTAGAAAACTTGGCTCAGTTAACTTACTGACGCTCCCAAAAATGTAATCTACGATGAGCTGTGACATCAGGTTTGAGAAAAGTTCTTTCTAAGGGATTGGAATTATTTCCCCGTTTAATGCAATTTTCAAGAGTCTTCACCCTTGGCCGATACAGTCCTTCAACAACCCATCCTAGCAAGCTTCAAGCTCCCGAATATTTACTCTTACAACGATATATCAGACCATTATGGAACCATCATGTACATCCAACTGACTTTTAATGTACTTCTTTTCATGTTTTTCCCGCCACTCTCAAAGGTCGGACTCTCACTTGGTTCTACTCACTTCCAAGAGTGACTCTCCACACCTTTAGTAAACTCGCCAGACTCTTTGTGGAGCATTTCATAGCAAGCATAAAGATGGTCAAAGTCACATCTCATCTTTTAGAAATTCATTAAAATGAGGGATAATCACTTAAGGAATGCTTCTAAAGATTTTCAACTGAATCTCATCAAATTTTAGGGGTGGATCCAAAGGGGGGTTTTTGTTGGAGGGCTCAATCCGAGAATTTTTTAATCATCTTTAATGCAAGATACATTTTTTCTCTTACACTGACTTTTTCTTTATTTATTCATTATTAAGATTTATTATTATGATGAGTTTACTGCTTCCGGCTGATCAGTAAATTGTTGACCAGTTGTAGCCTGTTGTACACCTAGGTTTTAACACTCCTCCAATACTTAAGTATTCTCTTCTATAGCAACAGGTAGTTATACCACAATTTGGGAATCAACTGCTACAACCAAATGATTAGTATTAGTGTGAGAATTTATGATATGAGGAAAAACTTTCTCAACGACACTGGGAAGGTCCCGCTGAAGTGGTTGATGAGGAACAAACTAATGAGATAAAGTATCAATCAACAATATTGGAAGATCTTCAATTGCAACAACATTTTCCTCAACTTCAATTGCAACAACATTTTCCTCCAACTGTTACTCTTTGTTCCAGTGGTGAGATAAGAGATTCTCCTAGCGCATCAGGTGGAGGGACTCGAGCATCCCCATCTTAGTTTCATCTTGAGGGTCATCAACAGTAGGAACTGAAGAGTTCAAATGCACAGTTTGTTGGATCGCAAATTGGGATGAAGCCTGAAGCATTTGGTAGGAGTGTGCCCAAACATCTTACACTGATTACAGTAATAGGATTTTTGTTCCATTTCAACTGGCTGGCAGTGCCCATCATGGGCAGTACCAAGTCACATTTCTTCTACATCAGGGAGGGAGATATCCCTCTCAATAAGAATCTTTACAACAAAAAGTTAGGATAGGGTGAAGGTAGGTAAGTCCAATTTCATAGGTCTCCCTAGAGCCACTCCAATAGAGTAGAAGACTTGGTGATTAAGGTAGTGGAGTTTTAAGATAAGTACTTTAAAGCAAATTGGAACTATAGGGGGTTCGTGGCTAGGATCAAATTCAAGAGACCACTTGAGCAATTTCATGTAATTCCCATCGATTGTAATGTACTTCTTAGAAAAGATTGTGGCATAATCCTCTTCTTTAGACAATTGTGTCATCACATGTTTCGCATCAAAGTGGCCAACCTTCCATCTCCCAAAAGTTTGAAGTCCTCAAAAACCTTTCTAATAATTTCTATTTTAGGATGTTTAAGTTGGAGTCTCCCAATGAGAGTAAATTTACACTTTTCATCTAGGTTGGAAACTTCCACATCAGAGAAAGTTAGAGCAAGCTTGTCACTCTTCCTACTAGTCTTCTTGATGAGGTTACAGTCCCCCTTGCATTCATGTGAATCATGATAAATCTGGGGGAAAACCAGATAATCCACAAATCTCATAGAGCCAATTCCCATTCCAACTATATCAGCATAGGTAGCCTTCCAAATGTTTAAAACTAAACAAGTTGATATTTGAGGAGGAAGAGAAGCCATAGAACCTTAAGGAATAGTAACAACCCACAACCGAGGAGATCAATCCAAATAGAAACAGGGCCACGTAGCGAAGAAGCGACGACATGCACAATCCAGTGACTCAAAACATTCAATCAACCAAAAGGCTTCTAAATCCGACAAAAGAACGCTAGGCCTAATAAAAAAAAACTAGAAAAACACTGATGGGGAGGCCAGAGAACTCCACACCACAAAAGCCCGCGAGCAGTGGAATTAGAAATACATGAAAAAATAAAGGAAGTTAAACGAGATCACCGGAGTCGAAACCCTAGTTCGGGGCACGCCATGTCGCCAAACAATCCAACGTCATTCAAATAGGAGACATTTACATACATGCCATACAATTCTTATATATTCACATATCTAACACTTTTAAGTTTAATATTTATTTGCATGAAATACAAATCTTTAACACAACATCCAAAATGTCACTCTAATTAACTTCTTAAAAATGAAATGTATCTTTCATGCAAGAATTTATAACACCAAAACGTTATAAATTAAGTATAAAGCCTTAAAAATGTGATATATAAATATATAAAAATTGTGTTATACGTATGTAAATTTTCTTATATATATCACAAGCACTATTAGGTAGACGTATCCATTTAAGATGCTTTATGTCTATAAGAAAAGGGAGACATATTTTTAATTGTTTAATATGTTTTATTATTTTTAAATCAACCTCAATTTATTATCATCAAATAAAATGAGATTGTTATCACCCTTTATGCACATATATATGAAAAATTACTCTATACAAATATCATATGCAGAAATGCATACACAATCCGATCTCCAACGTCCATCACAGCAAAGATGTATTTCGGTGGGCCTCAAAAGTTGATAGACGGTAGAGATCGGACACCGTATGCCGTATGGAATAATTTTTCCATCTATATACGCAAAATATGTAATTTTATATTAATTAATTGATGAAATATTATATTTTCTTCAAATAAAATATTAAATAATTGAATAAATTGTCTTATAAAAATAATTATTTGCAATTATGACATTCACAACATGTGATTGGTGAAGTTCTTCTCTCAAAAGTAAACTCTTTTGGATTTTTTTCTCCCATTTATAGTTCTCACTAAAGAGGACGAATCTTCCGTCACAATGAGACTTTTTTTGGATGATTTCTTTTAGTTTATTTATGACCAAAATTTCTGCCACAATTTATTGTTACAGATATAGAAGACTTTTCCATGATAAGGTTTAGGAAGATTTACATACATACCATTTAATTTCCATTTATTTACATATCTAACACGAGAAATTCAATTATTACATAGATGTGTAATATGAAAGATTTGGGTGGTATAAGTATAAAAAGTAAGTTTTAGATGTTGGAAATATATGTAAACGCCACGCCTCTAATATTTATTAAATTAATCATATTGTTCAAGCAAATTTGGCATTTTCTTCCACCTGCATGGATAACCGTTCTCCAGGCCGGAAAAATATTACATCAGAACTCCTAACGTAGAGCTTCGTTCGGAGTCTATTGATATGCGGACACGTGGAGGTGTCAGAAAAAAATAAAAAAAAAAAGTCGTTTTAGTGCAGGGGAATATTACTCCCGTGTTATTCCGCATTATTCATGTGTTATTGTGATAGTATTCATGTGTTATTGTGTTCTGGGAATATTTCCGGTGTTATAATAACACAATAACACATCAATACAACCACAATAACATCTAAATAACGTGGAATGACACAGGAAGAATATTCTCCTGAGTTAATACGGATCAAAGGAAAGCACACACGTTTCCTGGAAGTCATATCAGTGGACTCAGAATATAGCTTTACGTTAGGAGTAGTGATGTAATATTTTTCACTCCAGGCCACCCAAGTTTATGAGCCTCACACGTGTGAACTGTTCAGCATTTTTCTTCCATAATCCTAACTACAATACATAAGATAAAGAAAACTTTTTTTACAAGGTTTCAGATAGCTAACAAAACACTTTGACCGAAAAGAAACAATTTTGAGGTAACTTTCATGGATTGATCACTCTAATCTGGTTTTTGACTAATGAAAACAAGGGATTTTTTAAGGACATTTTGGCAACAATATTAAATTATTAAATAAGAAAACAGCACACGTGCGCATTTGATGTGTGATGGGGAGTTGCTTGTGTAGAGAAGAATCATGGTTATCATTATAATTAAAAGAGAACCATGAGGGTTTATTGTTGTGGTTGATTTTTCTCATCATCATCCATAGTTAAAAAAAATATATTTGATTTTTTTTATCATAATAACATGTTTCTTGTGTTAATTTGGCACTTTTCTGCTTTTACTTTTGTTACTTATATTATACTTCTCGTGTTTACTTTTGTTGCTTAATACAAATTTATTTATGTCATTCTTCATGTGTTTTGGATGGCTCGTGTTGTTGGTGGAGATCAGCCACTTCACTGGCCTCACCTGTCAGAAAGTCATCTAAAATTAAATCGAATCACATGCTTAGAGTTTTGTTTATATAAAAAAAAATTAATCTCTTGGATGTTATTGTTATTTATGTGTTAATTTTTATGCAATATTATAATAAAAATTTCTTTGGCTATCACTATAAAATTTTTAGGAGATGAGAGTTTCTTCTATAGATGAGGAAAAAGTTGTCACTCTGCAAATTCATAGTGAAAAACATAATGTCCATGGTAACAAAGTTGTCTAGTAATGTATCACTCATCAGTCCAAGAATTCATCTTTTAATAGGGATATCAAAAAATTTTGCTTCATAATAGGTTGCCCAAGTGATAGTTCTAACACAACATGATCAAGTATGCCTTTCTCATAATAAAAAATATGTAAATATTAGAAAACTTAAGGATGTGTTGAAGGTTCCCTTGTTGTCAATATGAAGTTCTTTATACCCCATATCCTAATTAAAATATTCTTAACACTTCTATTTCAACCTCTTAAACACATATTGTTTGACCAACCCACATTACCTTGGAAATCATGATGGATTTAACCTAGCTTCATCTCAATGTTGCCCATCATGTTGACATATAAAATGAATTATGATGTTTTGTTCCAGAGAATTTCTTAAAGGCGTAGGAATGAGCTTCTTTTCTACCATCATTTTCAATGGGCTTTCTTATTAGTTGATGATATCCTCAAGCTCCATGTTCTAATTTGACTCTGTATACTTATTATTAATTCTTTTGATGAATCACCTAATTATTGTAACATCAACCCCTATTTCATATTAAATATCATATATATTTAAGATAAAGTTGATACATACACTTATGTATTATATCTATATATATATATATATTACTCGGTGGCTAAATTTGCACCTGGATCTTTTCATTTTCAGAGCTATCCATACCCTTACCAACCTTATTAGATTTTCTTACTTAATAATTTATCACAAACAACAAAGGTATCAGTTTCCTCTCAACTTTTTTTGTATTCAATAAAATACGAAAAATTACTTATAATTTACTTTTAAATATTATCTTCAAAACTTAATCAAATATGAAGAGTAGTTTTTGAGTAATTAAAAGTTTTTTTTTTCTTTTCTGTACCTTGATACTTTTACTCTTTATTATTGATGGAAAGTTGTGCTTAAATAGATTTTTTTTCATTTATTTAAAGTATATTTTATCGTAATTATTTCCATTAATGACTACAGAAAATAGTTTAAACAACTTTCTACAAAACAAATGTAAACTTAGGATGATAATTGTCCAAATATCCCGTGAAAATGACATTAGAAGTAAGAAAATCATGTTCTCATTCCTTAGTATTCTCACTAGCGACATGAACCTAAATATAAGTAATAATATATGCACTTAAACAAATCTTTCATTAATATTTTAATAGTTATTGATGATGAGAAAACTATTTAGTAGTCTAATCGATCGGGGCTAAAATCAAAGAATTAAGGGTAATATTATCATTCACATTGATTCATTGATATACCACTGAAGTTAGAAAAAAAATATTAAGGATAAAATTGACAAATTTATATAATAATATTATTTTTGTCCGTTTATTCAAAACTAATATACTCATGTTGGTACCACTCTTGCTAAGGGATAGCATTAATAAAGAAAAGAATATAAGGTAATCATCAAAAGATTAGTGAAATCAAAATCGTTATTAAAGGTTCATCACTAGCTAATCTCAAGTCTTTATCATCTCCTCTAATGAATTAATTTTAAAAAAAAAAACTTACATTGAATGCTTGTTTATATTTGATGACCATAATTTAGAAAGTATCCAAACTCTATATTAGGGTATATTGATCATCAATGCCAAGATCCGTAACTCATGTTATAATAGTAAGCATATTTTGATGGACAGCATGACCTTTGCAATATTCTATTATATTCCCTTTTCCTCAACTATGTTTAAATCAATAGTTGGACCATTGCATGAATTTAATAATTGATTGGTGAGAGTAGAAGGAAGTCACTTATTTTACCTTGTAGAATCAAGTTAGACTCATATTTAAAACCACCTCGGATGCTCCTTTAGTTGATCTTTGGTTCAATTGATTCTATGTTTCATATTAGGAAAAAGTTGTTCATGTCGAATATGGTTGAAAATTAGCAGGTAACATAACTTTGTTGTCTCAAAATAGCTCAAACTTTGCCGNAGGATGAAATTAATTGAGGAGGATTCTACTGAAGAATTTCCATTCCGACCCTTCTACAACCTCTTCGTCCATTTGAATCAATGGGTGATCTCAGAAGAGAAACGAGCACAGAATCTGATGAGTAGTAGATCTCATATGTTGTATTTATGTTTGTGTGTTTAGATTTGAACTTTATATTTGCTTTGCTTTAGAATTATGCTTAAAAATCTTTGTATAGTTGAGACTAAGCATAGGATTTTTGTTTTCAGCGTTTTAGTGTTGTGGCTTGGATTGCAACGCTGAAATAATGTATTGAGGTTGAGAAAATACCTAATTTGGGTGTGTTATGTAACGTTTATTGTATCTCTTAGAATTTATATATAAATTTGATGTTTTGTGTTGTGAAAGTTTGTGTGTGTTAAGTACATCATTTAAATATTTAAAATTATGTTTATAAAGATTAAATGAATGTCTTTTAGGCTTAGAATTGATCAAAATCGTAAAAATACAGAATTTTGACAAAATCAATAGAGCCCACCGATGGTGCCCTCGACGCCGCCGATGGCGAGAATTTCCCGAGACTTGTGTTAAAAATACAATAGAGCGCGCCGACGGCCCCATCGCAAAAATACCTCTTTAACCACGATTTTGACCGGTCAACCGCCACTATTCATCATCCCCTTCCTCTTAAAAACGCCATTTTCAAATTAGGGCTTGATAGATCTTGGATTGGGAGACAATTTCAAGGCTTTTTGACACCGAATTTGATCTTATTTAGGTAAGAGCTTCACTCCAAGCTAAATATATTTGATTTTCACCATGTATTTCTTCCACATTGAGGAAATCTGAAAATTTGAAAATGTGAAGAAAATCTTGGAAGAAATTCATGGATCTTAATGTTGAACTCTTTGAATTACCATTGGAAGCCAT
>JXCR01140185.1:32441-49644 GCA_002079205.1 Phalaenopsis hybrid cultivar | reverse complement strand
ATAGTTGAGACTAAGCATAGGATGTTTTGTTTTCAGCGTTTTGAGTGTTGTGGCTTGGATTGCGACACTGAATTAATGTATTGAGGTTAAGAAAATACGAAACTTAGGTGTGTTATGTAACGTATATTATACCCCTTGGATGTTTTGTGTTGTGAAATTTTATATGTGCTAAGTACATCATTTAGTTATTTAAAATTATGCCTATAACGATTAAACGGATGTCATTTAGGCTTGGAATTGATCGAAATCGCAAAAATCTGGAATTTGGACAAAATCAGTAGAGCCCGCTGACGACGCCCTTGAAGCCGCCGACGGCGAGATTTTTCCGAGACTTAGGATTTAAATTCCAATTAAGCGCGTCGACGGCGCCATTGACCCCGTCGACGGCGAGCTCACAAAAAACACCTTTAACCGCGATTTTGACCAGTCAACTGCTACTATTCATCATTCCCTTCCTCTTCATTTTCGACCTAGGGCTTGAGAGATCTTGGATTAGGAGGCGATTTCAAGGCTTTTTGACATCGGATTTGATCATCTCTTGGTAAGAGCTTCACTCCAAACTAAAAATATTTGATTTTCACCATTGATTTCTTCCACATTTATTTGATCATCTTTAGGTAAGAGCTTCACTCCAAGCTAAAAATATTTGATTTTCACCATGGATTTCTCCCACATTGAGGAGATCCGAAAAATTTGAGAATGTGAAAAAAATTTGGGAAGAGATTCATGGATCTTATTGTTAAACTCTTATAATTACTATTGGAAGCCATGATTTACATATTTGAACTAATTTGTGAAATTTTTCTATAATTTGATTAGATTATAATGGCTCCACGACAAAAGAGAAGAATTGAGTTTGACAAGTCTCGCTTTGTCAATGCGATGGCTCAAACAAAATTTATTTCCATATTTAAAGGAAAGAAATGCATACAAGATCAAGTTTTTGAGAGTCTGGGTGGAGAAATTGACAAGTTATTGCCAAGCGGAGGTGGGAAAACTTTTGTTACACCACCAATAAAGCTGATGCAAATGTTCTGAAGGAGTTCTATGCCAATGTGATTTATTCTGATGACGGAATCATTCAAGTGTGTGGATTCCCTGTGGAGTTTACTGCCGCCCGCATCAACGCTTTTTATGAAGTCTCAGACTCTTACAGTTGTCAATATGAATCTTTTAGTACAATGGAAGGCCCCCTCAATGATGTGATCAACTTTCTCACTGATGGGAAAGGAACATGAAAGATAAAACAGCGAGAAAGGGTAAATTTTTTTGCTTCTATGTGGAATGCCACCTCTAAGANGGTAAAATTTTCTGCTTCCATGCTGAATTCCACCTCTAAGACGTGACACTATTTCATTTCCTCTACTCTGTTACCGACCTATCACCATAGTGAAGTAACTAGAGATAGATCTATTATGAATTTCTGTATTCAGAATAGTAAAACTATAAATGTGGGGAGAATAATTCTTAAGAATATATTGACTACGGCAAGGAGTGAGACTAGTGGAGGTCTAGGACATCATGGAAAAACTTTGTAGAATTTGGAGATGAAGAATGGGTTTATCCTATGAAACCCATTAGTAAAGCTAATTTGAAGACTTATGAATCCCATGAGAAATGGAGAACTGGGAGTAGAAGTCAAGAACCTTCTACTAGTAGAGATGTCCCCTCTACAAGTTATGACCTTCCACCTTCTAGTTCCCCTACCCTCTCTGATTTGATAAATGAGTTGACCTTGCAGCGGAAGAGCATAGAATTGATAAGTGAAAGAATTGGAAATTTAGAACGTCGATACGATTATGATAGTGAGTACCTGCAGAGGCATTCAAATTTTGAGGTAGCCTATTATGAAGCTCAGGCCCGACACTACAGAGGAGAGCCTGATGTTATATATATATAAGTGAGGAGAAGCTTGAGGAGATGCATAATCAAAAATTGGCTTCACTAGACCTACCTAAAGGGAAAACTTAAATACATTCCTGAACTTATATTTATGGAATAAGTCTTTTACTAGTAGAGTTCTCATGAAGTTCCTATCTCTTAAATATTCTAAGTGACTTAATATTACAACATATAGTCGTTCTTTAAATAAATAGAAGACTAGAACTCTTAAAACTTGATGACTAGATAATCTTGTGGCTACAGAGTTAATTTAATTACTTGAATTTTTTCTTAAATACTCACTATGATATTTATTTAAATCAAACTTATAGTATTTCTGAATTAAAACTTTACTGCAATTGAGATTTTCATACCTATTTTATACTGTTTTTAATAATATTGCACTTTAAAGAAATGTATTTTTGATGGTTTATTGCAGGAATGATGAATTAGGGTCATTGGAGCAAAAGGATATAAAAAGGGGCAAATTTGGAGCGAAAATGACCAAAATGTGAAGATTTGAACTAGGTAGTCGATGGTGCCCTCGACCTCGCCGACGATAAGTTTTTCCCGAGACTATAGGACAAAATTCTTCAGAAGCCCGCCAACGACGCCCTCGAGGCCACCGACGGTGAGATCGACGGTTATGCTTACTCAGGATTTGGATAAGGCCAAATTTGGAAGGGATGCTTAGGCAACTCTTGGGAAAGCTCATCCACAACTTTAAAAGAACATTTTGACCGAAAATTGAGAGAGTCTAGAGGAGGTGGGGAGAGTCTAGAAGCCCTAGAGGTTAGAGAGGTTCCATTAGTGTGTAACAATTGTGAGGATTTCTTCGAGAAATTGTAAGAATGGAGGGAAAGTGAGAGATTTCTTCCTCCTTGATACTTCGAAGAGGAATTCTGTGTGTTGTAAAGAAAGGAAGAGATTCAGAGGAACTTCGAGGAGTGTTCTTGGGGAGAATTTAGAGATAAGTTATTTACTTGTTGTAGTTTGTATGACTTTGATTTTATATATGAATTCCGAGTTTTATTGTATTTTCTCCATGAGTTCTGAGTAGTTTTCTCTATCTTTCTCTTGTCTCAGATTTGTGAAATGGTGATTTGAATTGGTGAAGCCATGAAAATGTTTAAGAAATTGTGATGAATTTTTCACTTCGATCTTAATTTACTTTCAGTATTGGCAATTGATTTGTTAAAATATGTTGAGTTTTACAACTAAAGTGAAGATTACATCTAAGATTCATGGAGGTCAAAAAAATGTTTAAGAAATTGTGATGATCTTTTCACTTTGATCTTAATTTATTTTCAATCTGGTCATAAATGTTAAAGAAGTTGTGATGATCTTTTCACTTTGATCTTAATTTACCTTCAATCTGGCCAATAGATTTGTTAAAATATGTTGAGTTTTACAACTAAAGTGAAGATTACATCCAAAATTCAGGGAGTTCAAAGCCCTTGGAAGTTGGGTGCAAATAAATAGGGAAATATTACTATCGAGCGTAGAATTGGAGATTTTAGAGTGACAAAATAAAATCCCTAATTCGGTCCTATCATTTGGGTGCTAATGTGTAGATGTTAGCCCTCAGATGAGGGGAATGTGGGAGCTTCGAAGTGAGAGCCGGTATCCTCCCAGCCTAGCCACAAAATTAGTAACCAAGCATAGGACTAGTCAATGTTCTTTATGCCTGGACCAAAGGGTAAAGAATAGGTATGCTCCTATTTGGCACAATATAAATTGAACTAATTCATTTTATCCATTCACTATAATTTCTTGGCAAGGAGAAGGATACTTTCTTATATATTGAATATCACAATTAAACGTTATTTTCTATAATTGGTTATTATCCAAATTATCTACTTATTTCAAATGTCTATTAGTGACAAATAAGCAACTTGAACGTTGTTTTTGTTTAAGTATTACTTTTTATTAAATCTTAGTCCGTAATATTCTATTTCTTTCCGTGGGATCGATAACTAGAACTCCATTAGAGCCCTATATTACTCGAGCGATACGTATACTTGCGTTGACAAATTCGACTTTAACATTATTGAATATTATATCTATACATCTTTATTAAATTAAACATATATATATATATATATATATATATATAAAGTTGCAGTCAAGTTTTTGGCATCGTTGCTGGAATTTAAATCTTCTAGTAGCGTCATCAAATTCTTGTAATTGTTAATTTACAAAAAAGGTCGGTCAGTTTCTTCGTAAGGCACACACCTTCCAATAATTAGATCTTTACATTGTTTATATAAAAATGGGTCATCCCAAAAATAAAATTTTAAATCATATATAAATTTCTTTAATTGTTGATTCTTAATATCCGGATGTAGAATATCACTTACAATATAATTTAATATATCGGAATACTACGGAGTATCCATTTCATCAATATTATATAATATTTCATCAGGGAAATTTTCTAAAATTTTACTTCCAAAATTAGTTAATATTTCTATTTCTATTCTAGACAAATGATCAGTTATTTGATTATCATTTTTTAGTTAATATTTCTTTTTCTAGTCTAGAAAAATGATCAGCTATTTGATTATCATTTCCCTTTCTATCAACTACAGTAAAATCAAACTCTTATAATAGAAGTATCCATCTAATTAATCTTGATTTAGCGTCTTTCTTTTGCATCAAGAATTTAATTGCAGAATGATCTGTATGCACTATACATTTAGTTTCAATCAAGTAAGGTCTAAATTTATCAAAGGCATAAAAAATTGCTAATAACTCTCTTTCAGTTGTAGTGTAGTTAATTTGAGCATCATTTAGAGTTTTACTATCATAATATATTACTTTAAGACTTAATTGTGCCTTTGTCCTAAAATAACTCCAATAGCATAATCACTAGCATCACATATTATTTCAAATGATTTCTCCCAATCAAGTGGGACTATTATAGGTGTAGTGATTAATTTCTCTTTCAATAGTTCAAATGCTTTTATACAGTCCTTATTAAAATCAAATTTCGTATCTTTTTCTAAAGTTGGCATAATGGCTTAGTTATTTTTAAAAAAAATTTATGTAGCGCCTGTAGAAACCAGCATGTCTGAAAACACATCTTACCCCTCTGACCGTAATCGGTGGTGGTAATTTTTTAATAACTTGAATTTTTACAGGATCTACTTCCATGCCATTTTCAAAAATTTTATGCCCAATTACAATTCCTCCTGCAACCATAAATTGATAGTTTTCCTAATTTAATACTAGGTTGATTTTTTCACATAATTCCAAAACTTTTTCAAAATTATTTAAACATAATTCAAATGAAGGTCCGAACAGATAGAAATCATCCATAAATACTTCCATTCCATGTTCAATCAAATTACTAAATATTGACATCATGCATCTTTGAAACGTTGTAGGTGCATTGCATAGTCCAAAAGGCATTCTACGAAAAGCAAATGTTCCATAAGGGCTTGTAAATGTTGTTTTATCTTGATCTTTAGGAGCAATTGGAATTTGATGATAACCGATATATCCATCTAAAAAGCAGTAATGTTTGTTTACAGCCAATCTATCCAACATTTGGTCTAGAAAGGGTAAAAGAAAGTGATCTTTCCTGATGTCTATGTTTAATTTTCTATAATCTATACAAATTCACCAACCAATAACTTGTCTTATTGGAATTAATTCATTTTTCTCATTTACTTTAACGGTCACTCCTCCTTTCTTTGGAACCCAATGAATTGGACTTACTCAAGCACTATCTGAAATAAGATATATAATTCCAACCTCTAACCATTTTAAAATTTCTTTTTAACAACTTCTTTCATTATTGGGTTTAATCTCCTTTGAGGATCATCTTTAGGATCGTATTGATTTCATTATTGGGTTTAATCTCCTCTAAGGATCAGCTTTAGGTTCGTATTGTTCATCTAATATAATTCTGTGCATACAAATAGAAGGATTAATTCCTTTAATATCTGCTAAAGTCCATCCAAAAGCCTTTTTATATCTTTTTAACATTGTTATTAATTATTGTACTTGAATTTCAATTAACTCAGAAGATACAATAACAGACAATGTAGATGAATCTCCTAAAAACACATATTTTAAATGAGCAGGTTATACTTTCACTTCAAGTTCAGGTGGTTTAATACATGAATAAATAAGATTTTTATTATTATTTTCTAACAAGTTTAAAGTTTCAAATTTGTTATGAATATAATCTACATTTTCTTCATTTATTTCATCCTCATTCTCAATAAATGCTTCTTGCTTTAATTTTTCTTCAAACTCTTTCTTAAATTGCTCATTACATAGATAATCAGTAACTTCCATCCTAAAACATTCATTATATTTTTCTATTGTAGGGTATTTCATAGTTTTTACAATATTAAATGTTACTTCTTGATCATTAACTCTCATTATTAGTTCTCCTTTTTGCACATTTATCACAGCTCTCCCTGTTGCAAGAATTGGTTNTTGAATGGATACAGCCAGAAGATGTCACCAATGCCAAGTGCATGGGGTGGTCTTACACCAGCCTCTGAATGTACTGCACCCAACTGTTGCCTCGTGGCCATTCGAGTGTTGGGGCACAGACATAATAGGTCCGATAGACCCTCCATCTTCTAAAGGACACAAGTTTATACTTGCCGCTACAGATTACTTCTCCAAATGGGCAGAGGCAGTACCGTTACGTGAGGTTACGACACAACACGTCCTTCAATTTTTCAAAGGTCAAATTGTCTACCGTTTTGGAGTACCGCGAAGAATAATCTCTGACAATGGGACACCTTTCAAAAACACAAAGATCAACAATTTTGTTAATATACATGGAATAGATTTTAGCTACTCTACAATTTACTATCCTAGAGCAAATGGTCTGGCTGAAGATTTCAAGAAGACACTGGTACAAATTTTGAAAAAAACACTAGATGAAAATAAAAGAGATTGGCACAACAAACTGTTAGAAGCCTTGTGGGCCTACCGGATGACTTTCAGGACTCCCACTCAGTGTACACCTTATACGCTCGTGTACGGGACCGAGGTCATGCTATCGCTAGAAATCCAAACATCATCTCTCAGAGTCGCCATTGTTAATCAACTCACAACGGAAGAAAGCAAAAAACTCAGACTTGAGGAACTGGAAAGTCTCAAGGGAAAACGATTGGAAGCACAACAACATTTGGAGCTCTACGAGGAAAAGATGGTACAAGCCCATGACAAATTGGTCTGCCCAAGGACATTCAAAATTGGTGACCTTGTACTCGTTCTCAAAAGACCTATTCTTGCTCTTCGGAAAATAGGTGGAAAATTCGAGCCAACTTGGGAGGGACCATTTGTCGTTGAGAAAGTTTACACAGGAGGAGTATACCGGTTAGTGGACTTCCAGGGTGAAAGACCCATGTTACCGATAAATGGACGATACCTAAAAACCTATTACGCAGCCTGATGTCGCTTGCCTCCTCTTGCCTTTGCTTCCTTTGAAACTTTGAAACTTTGATTGTTTTAGGGTTATCTATATGGCCATATATCTATGACCGGGTCCAAAATTTGTAATTAATCTCATATATAATGAAGATTTTCAAAAAATTTTTGAACTTCATGTTCCCTTTTCTAATTTTGAATTTAAATATTCCATTAAATTAAACAAAACTCACACATAAAATGAGTGATCCTTTTCGAAAAAAAAAACTAAAATTTAATTTAATGGATACTCTGTTTTGTTCTTGTTCATGCCAAACTTCGGCCCACTAACGTTTCTTTCTGTCGTCTGCAGAAAAAATGTCAAGACAGAGGCTGATCTTTGCTTTCCAGGACGGCTGGAACCTCGCACTGAAAGAAGAGATGGCGCCACAAGGAGGTGTCATAGATTTCAACATAGATTTCAACCAGAATAGTATGGACTAAGATATTCCTCTAATGTACCTAGTCAGCAATGAAGAAAAGAAGGGACTTCCTTCACTGTTGAGGGTGACCACTCAAGACGATGTGTCACGTAAAGGTAAAACGTGATAGCGGAACAAGATCCGAAGGAGGGGCCCAGCCGACTGCCCTCCATGATAGCTACTCCAGCAAGGGGCTTAATAGTCGCCCACAGTGAACAACTACCAAATACTCCACTCCGCAGGACGCAACGCAGAAATGCAAGCTGAAAGAAACAGAGAGCCTTTCTGCGACAGGAGCGCAAGCGCTAAAGAGACGTGAGCAGTTTTCTTACCCCCATTCCTGAGGGACATATTTACGATCCAGAGCTGAGAGAAACTTCTGCTAGCCTGCCCACTACAGATGAAGAGTCAGGATTTGTGACAGGATTAGATGTGCCCCAGTTCCGGATATCTTATGCAGAGGTTGCCCAACATGCAACGTTGAGGTACCAGCCGGGACATCAGTCACGGGCGCATTCGTAGAATGTCCGGACTGCAACATTTTGCATCTACAGCGTTTCAGTACCTTAGAGGAATACACTTCAAGCACCAATGAGTCTCAGACTCTAAATTTCATGGCAAATGAACCGTATGTCCCACTGGGGATGGATCAACGCGCACCATAGAGCTCAAGATCATACATCCCACTTGAGGCTGAATCTCATATTCCGGATCGGCCAACACCAGTTTGAATTCCCGCCGAGGCTCGAAGGAAGGAACGCCCCAGGCAGCTGCCAACTTCCGGTATGGTGGAATACTACAAAATAAGCAAAGTAAACAAAAGAGAGTTCGAGTTCTATGAAGAGGTTCAGGGAAAGTTCGTCAACATATTGGAGGGCCTGGAGCTATATACCAGGGTTTTCTCTGAAACTGATGAAAGAAGCATTCTGGATTACATCTTTGATTTAAGGGATAAAGGTTGAGCGAGCCTTCTCAAGGAGAGAACGTATTCCTAGCCGAAGAAATGGATGCAGGGAAAGGGAAGAATCACCATACAGTGCAGCTGTTGTTATAATTTTACGAACGACAGATAGGGAAATCCGTCCGGGATCCTCAGGTACGACCAAGTGGATCCATTACCACCAATGATAAAATGGATGACTAAGAGAATGGTTAAGTGGAATATTCTACCCGCTACTTGCATTCCAAACAGTTGTATCATCAACATTTATGAAGAGGGTGACTACATTCCCCCACACATTGACCATCATGAATTTGTGAGGCCTTTCTGCACAGTTTCGTTCATGAGTAAGAGCAGTATTCTATTTGGAAAAGAAATCGATGTAATCGGCCCTGGCGAATTCAGAGGGGCTGTGGAGATCCCTCTTCCAGTTGGTTCAGTACTTGTTCTCAAGGGCAACGGTGCAGACTTTTCCAAGCACTGCATTCCAGGAGTACGACATCGTAGGGTGTCCGTAACCTTCCGCAGGATGGATGACAGTAAAATACCATATGGATTCCAGAAGGAACCGNTTCTAATTTTAATAATTTTTCTAATATTTTGTATTTTATATATTTTAATCTCTAACTTTCCTAATTTACCAAATCTATTTAATTTATTGTTACCTTCTCCGGCAACGACGCCAAAAACTTAATCTCGGTTGAATATAAATGTGTAAAATTTATAAAGTTGACTCCGCTTTACAATGGTGCCAAAATCTTCATGTGATATTTTAGTAATAATAATGTTAAGCAATTAAGATTGAGATTCTACGCAAGTATACGAGTCGTTATAGAGTAATATAAGACTTTCTGTTTAAGTCCCTGTTGAACTCACTTTTGGTTGAGGTTTAGTTTTTCTTCTTTAGTAGCCTAAGGTCTAGCATAGGACTTTTCTATTGACTATTCTTAGAAAGCTAGACATGGAACCCTCACCATTAGAAATTCTACCATCTTCTTTACTCAACTTGAAGTTCCACATATTGGTCCTAACCTCTAGCACTTAGTAGGTGGGGTCACTATGGGGGAAACTCAAGATGAGTCACCCTTAGGACTGCTGGACCTTAAGGTTGGCCCCAGGTGTTGGTCTGGAGTTAGGGCACTCACTACACTCACAATCACTCACAACCCTGAACTAAAATTTCTAGCCTATGTGATCTTTTGGGATACTCATGTAGATGGTCCCCTAAACCTACTAGCCCTAGGGTTATGTTTTATGATCTTTTGGGATACTCATGTAGATGGTCCCCTAAACCTACTAGCTCTAGGGCTATGGTTTAGCTAAGACCCTACATAGAGGACCCAATGGGGTTTCCATTGGTCCATGGCTTATTGATGGTAGTTGACACTCAAACTCTACCAAGATACCCAACGTACCCTTTTGCCCCTGAGCACCCAAAATTACCTAAACACCCTTGAATACCCAAACTTTGCCAAAATTCTCAAGTTTACCCAAAATACCCAAATTTGATCAAAATTCATTTCAAACCTTTTGAAAACCTCCAAATTATCCAAAATTACCCAAAATCTCCAAAGATGACCAAATTACCAAAATACCCCTCCATAGCCCAAAATCCTAAAAATTTCAAAAATTCCCAGAAAATTTCAATAAATCCCAAATATTTAAAATTTTATTTCTCTCAACTACCACATAACTCAATTTGGCCAATTTGACTATCTTTAACCAAAATCCCCAAATTTGCCTTTAAAGACCCAAACTCCCCAAATCCAACTCAAATGTCCATTAATTTGATCTCAATTGACCATAATTTCAATCCAAAACTCAAATTAACTTTTGATATGGCCAAGATAAACCAAATCCAAGCTTAACTGGCTCATTATTTGAGCCCAATTTTGATTTGGATCAAAACCCCAATTTTGACCATATGACCTAATCTCACCAAATTGAACCCATAACCTAGTCAATTGGCCCCCATTAATGTTAAAAAATCTTCATGACATTCCTAAACATCAAAATCAACCATCAATTGGGTTGAAGCCTCAAATCCATTTGATTTTGGCCTAAATCCAAAATTCCCAAATTTAGCCTCAAATTAGCTAAGTCACCAAATTTCACCCAATTGATATCTTTAACCTCTAAATTGGTATCCAATTCATGTAGAAAACTCTTCATGAAGTTCCTATTGAGCATTTAAAATAACCAATTTGGACTTATCCCAAGGCTAACCCAAGCTAGACCCAAGCCTAGTCCAACATGACCAAATTGACTAAAATAAAATTCCTTCAAATTGACCTTTCAATTGAACTCAAAACCACTTCCATCCTTCACCAAAGTTGTTCATTATCCCTCAAATTGACCCTCCAATTGAGCTCAAAACCACTTCCATCCTTCACCAAAGTTGTTCCCTATGATCATCTAAGGTTAACCCAAGCTAGACCCAAGCCTAGCCCAACATGACCAAATTGATTAAAGTTCAAAATTTTCTCAAATTGACCCTTCAATTGAACTCAAAACCACTTCCATTCTTCACCAAAGTTGTTCCTTACGATCATCTACACCAAATGAAACATTTATTTGGGCTAATTGACATCGTTAACTGACCAGAGGAAAATATGTTGAGATTTTCTTACCTATTTTATACTGTTTTTAATGATATTGCATTTTAAATAAAGGTATTTTTTATGTTTTGCTGTAGGAATGATGAATTAGGGTCATTGGAGCAAAAAGATGTAAAAAGGAGCAAATTTGGAGTGAAAAGGACCAAAATGTAGAGATTTGAACTAGGCCGCCGATGGCGCCCTCGACCCCGCCGACGGCGAGTTTTTCCCGAGGCTACAGGACAAAATTCTCAGAAGTCCGCCGACGGCACCCTCAAGGCCGCCGATGGAGAGCTTGATAATTATGCCTATTCAAGCTTTGGATAAGGCTAAATTTTGAAGGGATGCTTAGGTAACTCTTTGGAAAACTCATCCACAACTTTAAAAGACTATTTTGGCCAAAAATTGGAGAGCTTGGAGAAGGAGAAAAAATCTAGGGAGTAAAGGAAGTGCTAGAGAGAGTTCCTAGAGATTAGAAAGGTTCCAATATTGTAACAGGAATTTTCGAGAGATTGTAAGAGTGGAGGGAAAGTGAGAGATTTCTTCCTCCTTGCTACTTCAAAAAGGAATTGCTTCGAGAGATTGTAAGAGTGGAGGGAAAGTGAGAGATTTCTTCCTCCTTGCCGCTTTGAAGAAGAATTTTCGAGAGATTGTAAGAGTGGAGGGAAAGTGAGAGATTTCTTCCTCCTTGCTACTTCAAAGAGAAATAGGAGGTGCTAGAGAGAGTTCATAGAGGTTAGAAAGGTTCCAATATTGTGAGGAACTCTTTAAAATTGTAAGAGTGGAGGGAAAGTGAGAGATTTCTTCCTCCTTGCTACTTCAAATTTTCGAGAGATTGTAAGAGTGGAGGGAAAGTGAGAGATTTCTTCCTCCTTGCTACTTCAAAAAGGAATTGCTTCGAGAGATTGTAAGAGTGGAGGGAAAGTGAGAGATTTCTTCCTCCTTGCCGCTTTGAAGAAGAATTTTCGAGAGATTGTAAGAGTGGAGGGAAAGTGAGAGATTTCTTCCTCCTTGCTACTTCAAAGAGAAATAGGAGGTGCTAGAGAGAGTTCATAGAGGTTAGAAAGGTTCCAATATTGTGAGGAACTCTTTAAAATTGTAAGAGTGGAGGGAAAGTGAGAGATTTCTTCCTCCTTGCTACTTCAAGAATTTTCGAGAGATTGTAAGAGTGGAGGGAAAGTGAGAGATTTCTTCCTCCTTGCTACTTCAAAAAGGAATTGCTTCGAGAGATTGTAAGAGTGGAGGGAAAGTGAGAGATTTCTTCCTCCTTGCCGCTTTGAAGAAGAATTTTCGAGAGATTGTAAGAGTGGAGGGAAAGTGAGAGATTTCTTCCTCCTTGCTACTTCAAAGAGAAATAGGAGGTGCTAGAGAGAGTTCATAGAGGTTAGAAAGGTTCCAATATTGTGAGGAACTCTTTAAGTTTGTAAGAGTGGAGGGAAAGTGAGAGATTTCTTCCTCCTTGCCGCTTTGAAGAGGAATTTATTGTAAGAGTGGAGGGAAAGTGAGAGATTTCTTCCTCCTTGCTACTTCGAAGAGGAATTTTAGGTGCTGTAAANATAATGCCAAGATATCTTGATATAAATTATATCTTGTTGGACTTAAAAATTGTTAAATTTATCTTGAGATTAATGATATATATAATTTTTTATATTATACTAATTTCGGGCATAACTAGAGCTGCAAACCAATCGAGCGGAGTGGAGCTCGGGATTGTTCAAGCTTGAGCTTATTTATAAAATTTGAGCTCAAATTGAACTTTTGTGATTATGTTCAAGCTTGAACTAATTTTTAAAATTAGAGCTCGAGATCTAATTGAGTATTTTGTTTATGTTCAAGCTTAGTTCATGTTTAAGTTTGGCTATTATTCGTTTTATATGATAATAATTGAGTCATTATCGAGCAAATTAATAAGTAAATTATCAACCTACATAATTGCTATCCAAAAAATATTTATTGGTTAAATTAAATTAGTATTATCGTGTTATTTATTTTCTAACAAAATAAGATTTTTAGAAAAAAAATAGGGAATGGAATGGTTGAGCTATTTAGTTTCTAATCAAACTAGATTTACTGAGCTTATAAATGTGTTGCTCCTTGAAATTATAAAAATAAATTAGCTTTTAAATAAATAAACTATTAAATGAATATATAAAATAAGTTTATAAATACTTAAAATAAATGAACAACTAAATAAATAAGTTTTTATTTTGTTTTAAGTTCCACAAATTAAAATTTAATTTAATTTAATTTAAATGAATTTTAATTTAAGCTTTAGTTAAGCTTATTCACAAACTTAAATTAAGCTTTAACCACTTTTATTCATAAGAAATAAATCGGTCATATCTATGAACTTTAATTTAAATGAAATTATTTATCGAGCTTTATAATGAACATGTACGTGAGCTTTAAAAGAAATTGTTCGCGTACAAAAACGAATCGAACAAGGTGTTCAAACTTGTTTAGTTAATAATCAAGGATTTTTCAGGTGTTAAGCTTATTTAATTAGTTAATCAAACGAATAAAGAAGCTCCTTTTTATCACAAAACAAGCCCGGGCCCCCTTAGTAAAAAAACTAAATAATTTAAAATACTATGTGGTCGGACTGTATATGTGGTAGACAGAGATTTGAGTTCTGATGCAAGAGAGGTGCACACATCTCATTTACATTTTAATATATCTATATATACAATAGTTAACTATATTATCATGTGTTATTTTGACCCTCAATTATTGAACTAAGGTAAAAAGGCACTTTTGTAATGTGGTATCAATTGAGGGTAAAGGTGGAGAATTGTTATTTTGACCCTCAATTAATGAACTAAGGTAAAAGAGCACTTTTGTAATGTGGTACCGTTCACCTACCACATCTCCCACCTCCGCTCACCTACCTCCCACCTACCACTCTCTTGCTTCTATAAATAGAGAGGGTGTGAGGCTTAAGAGAGAAAGGGAAGAGATCTTAAGCTACCATACAGGAGGAGAGAATAGCTAGAGAGCTAGAGAGGAGGAGAGCATCTTGAGGCCTTGTATCAAGATGTCGCTTGAGAGGGAGGTCATAGAAGCAAGATATATAAGCTATGTATTCTCCATTTCTTTTGCGTTAGTGAACTATTTGATTGATTTCCTCCCGTGGACGTAAATCCAGTTGGATCGAACCACATAAACGATATGTGTTTGCTTGTGCTCTTTGCGTCTCATTTCTATGGCAGAAAGTACATATCTCACAACATCATGGTTATTCTATTTGACATTCTTGGAAAAAACAGCAATGGCCTTTCCCTGTCAACATAAATGTCAAATTCGAAGAAAGATTTTCAAGAAATTTTCAGGTCAAAACTAATGAATAAAATAAATATGGCGATAATTACATACAGATCATCCGAATATTAATATTTACAAATTAATCATTTAGGTGATTTTTTTGAACTTCCGAACAATGGCTTATGTCTTCCACAATCAAAATATTGAGAATTTGATAAAAATGCAAAATGTTGGTTGGGGTTTTCCAATGAATTTTATTATTCCACTGAGGATTTGAAAAATGGATGAAAGAAAATGGTTGATTTGTAAATATTAATTTTTGGTGATGTTGTGTATGTGATTGGCCCATATGACTCACGTGAAAAAATATTACATCATGACTCTTAATGCATTCAGAGTCCAATGGTGATGCGTCACGTGTCAAGTAGGCTCCACATTTTTTAACATTGACCAATACCATAGTATAATGGTGGGGGCCACTAAAAACGTGGAGCTTCCCCCTCCCCCAAACAACATTAGGAGTCTTGATGTAATATTTTCTCGACTCAGGTAGGCAAGGGTTGACGCGTGGGGAATAGCTGCACGTTTATAATACGGAAGAATGGGCAGCCGATTCTTTCTTAGAAATTTCTTAGTTCTATTGAAAAACCGAGCCGCATTGCTACACGTATAAATCACAGATCTCAAGCTATGAATATAGAGCTGTCAAAACATCACATTATTGGCGTACGATTCATGTTCCACTCATTAAGAAATTTGTTTTCGATTCATTTGTAAAATAAATGCGTTAAATATGATATAAANTAAATGAAAGTGATTTGGAAAGAGTGGGTGGGTTGTAAATTGGATGGCGGCTATGGGCTGTGGTGAATGGTTTTGAAGTGCTAGTTTTGTCGTAGGGGTGTCTATCTTGTGACACTTGGACATTTTTTATGTAGGAGATGACAAGATAGTGAAATGCGTAAAAAATTTTATATTTATCTGTGTGTGTGTGTGTGTGTGTGTGTGGTGTGTGTGTGTGTGTGTGTGTGTGTGTCACAACACACCTTTCATTTTATTTTTGCATTTTTTTATGTTGATATGTTCTTTTATGCTGGTTAATAGCTTCACCTCTTCTATGGTGGGTAACGGTGAAGCAGTTTGGACGACCACATAAATTTTTTGGCAGCAATCGCTGGATCTACACTTGGGTAAGTTTACTTTTTATATTTCCTTATTTTTTGGATTGATCGATCCTATTTTTTAAAATGCAGAAGAATGAGTTCCATACATTACGGGAAGTCCAAGATAGTGATGTGTCATTGCGGACTACCGTCGTTGCTGTTAACGTCACGCCAGACACATAGCTACGGGAGGCAATTTTACAGGTGCCCGCGGTGGGGACAAGGACCTGAAGACTGTAAATTCTTCAGGTGGACGGACAATACAACTGTTTCTACGATATCCCAATCGGACACAGGTACTAGGAATTCAAGAGTACTACAACAGGAGACCACCACATATGGTTCGAGTTCTTCTGTGCNAAATAATGATGTTTTAATTTTTAAAAATTATAAAATTATTTCCTAAGACTACTCTGGCCATAGAGAACTCATATGAATATTTATAGAATTTTCTAAGCCATATGAAATTTTCTATAATTATTTGAACAGAAAATGCTTAAGAACTTAGAAAATTAAGATCTCTATCTAGAGATCTCCTATGTCTTTGAAAAAATGCTCAAATTGTGCATCCAGACAGAGGCTACAACATATAAAAATTTTGGGTCAAAGTGATATCTCATCATGAATGGAGAATTGAAAAACCCCTAACCCTAATTCATTTTTTAAAAATAATTTATGCTCAAATTAATGTGAAAATAATTCTACATGAATCTCCTCTGTTCACTGAGCAAGAGGGTATTTTTATTTTATTTTTATGAGTTTTCTTCACAATTTCTGTTCACTGAGCAAGAGGGTATTTTTATTTTATTTTTATGAGTTTTCTACACAAAGATATTGATTTTTGAAGTTTAATAGCTATTTTCTGAATTTTTTAAATACCCTATTTATCTATTCAAAATATGATTCTCCTATGTTCACTGAGCAAGAGGGTATTTTTATTTTATTTTTATGAATTTTTTATGCAAAGATATGACTATTCACTGAGCAAGAGGGTATTTTTATTTTATTTTTATGAGTTTTCTACACAAAGATATGGTTATTCACTGAGCAAGAGGGTATTTTTATTTTATTTTTATGAATTTTCTATGCAAAGATATGGACTTTTGAAGTTTAATAGCTATTTTCTGAATTTTTTAAATATCCTATTTATTTATTCAAACCGCAGGCTGACTGGATCCTCGGATCCGTCGAAAGCCACGCGGCGCGCTCCTATTCGACGCCTCCTTCTGAGTCAGCTGCCACGCGTCGCACTGTATCGCCCCGGATGATCATCCGGCTTGATCTCCATTCCATTCAATACACGCGCGGATGGACGACATCCGTTCATCGTCCCCAATAGCCTTAACCGAGAGCCATCCATTTTAAAACCTTAAGATCTCTCTCATTTCTTAATAGATTTTAGTGATTATCTTTTTAAAATGTTCGTCTTGAAGAGACGAACACATCCATATGGTAAACATAATATGAAATCAAGCCATTGTAAATGTAGAGCTCGCGAAG
>JXCR01140185.1:9018-32379 GCA_002079205.1 Phalaenopsis hybrid cultivar | reverse complement strand
CTCCGAGAGGTGTAGCCTCAATCAGAGATTCTTCACACCTTCGTTAGATCCCAAAGAGCTTAGGGATGAAGCCTTTGGCTTTGGTGTAAAGCCTATGTATGATTTTGATCAAGGCCGATTTTGTGTGTTGGTTGAGAGCTATGGTAGAGGCTCTGTGGAAGGGGAATTTGATGGGGCTTTGGTTTCTTTCACTCTTGTGAAGGTGTAGAGACAATTTAATCTGAGTTTTGTGCTGTGTAGGTTGGGATTGGATTTTGTCCTGGTTTCAGGCGAGAATTCATGCTCAAAATTGGATTGCCATGGTGGATTTGGGAGGGGGAAATTGATTGAAATGAACTAAGGGTCTCCTAGGGAAGCTCTCTGAAGAGTTTAGAAGGCCTCGGTGAAAATTTTTTACCACCCCCTATTCATGGCCGTGGGGTGGATTTTTATAGAAAATGACCNTTAATTAACAAAATAAAATAAAAATATATTAAATTATACTTAAATGATGTTTTAATATAAACAATCAAATTTGAATCTTGCCTCAACTGTTAACATCCTACGGCTGCATGATTAGGTTCTCGAATAACTCGTATTCGACTCTCTAACAAACTAGTCAAACACAAACAAACTTTTTGTGTTCGAAATATAAACGAGCTGAACATGAACAGTAGTATTTTTTTAACGAGCTGGACACGAGTTGAGCCTAGACTTGCTCGAGTTCGTCTCGTTTACATGCCTACTAGAACATTTCATAAAAATAAAAACTCCAAATCTAACAATAATAGTCACTTAGTCATCTCCTTCCCTCTACATAGTAATAATAGCCATTCAGCCATTTTTATCTCTCTAAATCAATAGGTGTCATAAGTATTAGATCATAATATTCTTAAGCTTTGTTTGTCAATCCTGGGCTTACATTTATCAGCATGATTTTAAATCATGTCAGTATTATATGCATGGATGTTTAAGAATATTATTCAAAATAGTACTACATATTGTTATATTTTCTTCTACACTACATAAATACATTGTTTAATTTGAGCTTGTTTATGCATATATTATATGTTCATATTTTGCAATATTTGAATCATACTGAACAAAGTAAATAAATAAATAAAATTGATGTTATAATATGATTTAGTATATCTGAAACTAAAATATGATTTAGTATATCTGAAGTATGTAATATATTATCACATATCTAACATAAAAAGTCATTTCCCTTAATTAATTCTTTTCAGGCGTGGAGTGGTTCAACCTAGAAACCCATAGTCTGATGAACCAGAATACTTGACTCAATATTCGATCCAATATGGAGCAAAGTTTACATATCGCCTTATATTGAGTGAGGAAGAAGGCACCATCTGGCGGCATGCACGCAGGGACTGAGGCTGAGCCACTGTGTATGATGCCTTCATCGTGTGTCCTAAGAATGGCACCAACTTCCCATTCCCTAAACCTTATCAAGAGATCCCAATAATACTAGGTATACATATACGCATGCAATTGTATGTAGATTTTATTATATCCAAGGATTTAAATATCACATAATTATAATATACTTATATTTTTAACCTCTAAAGTTTAGTATTTACATAGATAACTCATTCAAAAATCTATATATTTTAGCAAGTGTTGGAACGCTGATGTGAGCCAAGTTATCATTGACGCCATAGAGACTGGAGTCAACCGCGTCATCTCCAATGCCACACCATCAATGATCAGACCGACGATTTCAACATTTGTTAAAAAAAAACATGTTCAGAGCTAAAGTCTAGTTCAACAAAACTTACCTCCTCCACTTCATCAATGCCACAATCAACAATGAACTCTTCTTCGCCATTGTCGACCACCACCTTAGCGGCAGCTACAAAGACGGCTACTACACCAAACCCTTCACAACTGGCTTTATAATGATCACTCCTGGCCAAACCATGAATGTTCTCTTTGTCAAAAACTCCACTAAACTCGGCCTACACTACAATGCCGCAAACTCTTACTCCAATGCAGTTGGTGTCCAATTCAACTAGAACATTACCACCTCCATCCTCAATTATAGCAATTCCGACAATGTGGTGGCAACATTGTTGGCATCAATTTTTGATGTCATGTGCGTAAGGTGTCCACTTAATTAACTCAAAATGACCCACTACTCATCCATAGCATCTCGTAGCTTGAGAAACCCATCTGAGACTTTCTGGTGCTTGTTCAGAGCATGAAATCAGAGCCCGCCATGATTTGACCTTGCCCAAGAGAATTTGCAATTGAATGGGCTCATACAAGACGTAGGGCATGTTCATTGTCAATTCCAGTGTTTAAAGACCATTTCATATTCATATGGAGTCTCTCATGAATAAAGAAGCCCGTTAAAGCCTTCTATGGGAATTTTCGGGAAGATTAGGGCTTAGAACACCATACCCGCAACATGGTCTAGAGCAACCATCAACAACTATTCCATTGATGGAATGCTAAGAAAAATACTAATTTCTAAAGTTATGGTACATATTTCAGTCATATCGAGTCTTCCATATCTTATGGATCGAAGAAGCCTCTGCAGGATGTTTCTGGTGAAGATGAGATTTCAGGGCTAGACCGATGTCAAAGTGCCAAGGAGTCCAAAACCACCTCCCAGAGCGTCCAAACTGAGGCCTAGAAAGTAAGGACAATTTTGTTGGCTCCTGAACACAAGAATGAACTTTTAGGCGCCAGTCTTGAGCACATAGGCCCCAGAATGCCTTGAAGCAGCATTTCCTGAGCCCTAGGAAAGTAGGCGCTAGCCCTAACACATAGGCGCCAAGTAGCTAGGGTCATGGCGCCTAGGTGCCAATCTAAATCTTGAAACCAGTTTTCTCCCTTAAATTTCATCATTTTGAGCTGAATCAAGCCACTAGGGAGCTGAAATTTCAGAAATTTCTTGGTAAATAAGGAGATTTGCTTAAGGGGATAAAGGGATGATTAAACCCCTTTCAGAAGCTTCTAAGATGAGGTGGAAAGACTTTCTAGGCAAAATAAGGAGGGAAGTTTAGGTTGTTGGATTTTCTTCCCCTTGAATCCTCCAAAACTATGATCTTCAACATTTTGGGTATCCTGGAGAGAGCGTCTTCTTCCCTAGAAACTCTTCTTCCTCTTCTTGGTAGAGAAAAAGCTTGGGAGCTTCATTGCGGTGAAGAGCTTAGGAGAAAGGTAGGAAGGATTGACTTCCTACTACCTTCTTTTTCTTCTTCTTCTTTTTCTAGAAAAAAGCCTTCTTCTTTCTCATCTCTTTTGTCTTCCTTTGCCACTTTCCTTAAGTGTGTGAGGAGATTTTATTGAGGAGAAGTTGCGCTAAAGAAGAAGCGAGACATCGACTCTCCTACGATGAAAGAAAGCTTCTTCATACTTTAGGAAAGTATCCATGAAGCTTTGCCAAAACTTCACCAGAGCTTGGAACTTCTCCAAAACTTCATATGAGCTCAGAACTTGCTGGAACTTCACCAGAAGCTCCTCCTACAAGAAAGCTTCTTCATTTCCTTGGGAAGGACAGGAGCAAACCTCACCAGAGCTTTGTCAAAATTTTGCCAGAAGTTCATTGGAGCTAGGACAAGAAAGTTGAATGCATCCTCAACTATTGTGGTGGTGTGACAACTCAAAACCTCTTGTAGTTTCCTTTTCTAGGGCCCCCTAAGTCTGGATGTTAGAGGAACTAGGATAGGGTTTTGTTGCGCTTAGAGCAAAACACATAGGATTAAAAGCTTTAGCGATCCCTTTTTAAATCCAATAGTGAACCTACCTATTTTCTTTTCTAGATAAAAATCTAAATGACGAGATCATCGTAATTCCGCATTTGCACCGGTGGTTTTGTCCTCATTGTAGGAGGAACAAAATCTATTATATGACTAGGTGAGCAAGGATTGTTGTGTCTCTTCACAAAATTTCAAACCGAGACAAAATTAGAGATTTTCAAGCTATACCTTTGTCCAAGAGCTCAAGCGTCAATTGGATGGGTTTATAAGGTATTCCTTGATGCCACGAACCTCCTTCAATTGTTTTTTTTTTTTTGCTATGTGGATGGTTCTAAGTATGATTTTGACTAAAAGGTGGATTGGGTTTGGGCTAGCACTATGTTAGTGGGAAAGGGGGATTTCAATTGAGAAAAAATTTTTAGAGTGTAGAGAAGCTTTAGGAACAATCAATTTGAAGTTTTCAAGAGTTTGTTAAGATGGTCAAAAAAGACCTAATTTTCAATGGAGAAATTAGGTTTTGTGGTCAGTTTGGAGGCTTGGGATTAACATGAATGAGCTTCGTATGAATGTAAGAGTGGTTTGGAATGATTTTAGCAGGGCTTTGCCAAGTTTTTTTCACTTGTCCAATTTGGACGTGGAGGTGGTCTACTTATAAGCTCAATAATGGGAGAGGGGTAGGGCTCCAATTAGCTCGTCAAAGGACACTTATGTGAAGAGGAGGCATAGGTGGGGGTGAGCCACATTATATGAGTTCAATTTTGAGCTTTTCCCATTTGCGTGGCTCTTAGGTTTGGGCTTGCCACCGACAATGGTGAGGTGGTGGTGCTTGGGTGGTTACCATCTGACTCTGGGAAGCCAGTGGTAGAGGTTGGTGAATCCAATTAGGTTGGATCATGGGTAAAGTTGTTGAATTAAAAAGGAAAGGGTTTGGTCCAATTTTGTCTTGACGTAGGTTTGAGTCATGAAAATAGGCTTGACTAACTTTCCATCACGACTAGGCCTGATGGTTAGCAAGGACAAGTTTCAATGATGGGGATTAGGGCTAAGCATGGGTTTAGGTGATTCATAAGAGTGGTTAAGTGCATTTTTGCAAGTGTGAAAAGTAGGTCCTCCTTTAGACATAAATGGCAATGTGGCCACATGAAGCATGTACATGGTTTCATGGCTTTCATATGGCTTGGATGAAGCTAAGTGGCTTGCCCATGGCTCATGCATGGCCTAAATGGCTTGCATTAAAAGTGGTGGGTGAGAAATCCAAGTGTTGAAAGGGTTCTCATGAATTCCATTTTTAGTTGGCTAATCATGAAATTTTTGGACCATGGTTTAATCAAATTGATCATGATGCCTGAATTTTGTCATGTAGGCTTGGATTTCATAAGATTTGGAAGTCGGGCTTTGGATGTAAGAAGATTTGAAGTTGGACCTTGGTTTGACGAGCTTTTAGAAGTTATCTTTGGGTTAGGATTTGGTTTATGATAAATATTAATTAAAATTATGAGTTAAAGGAATTAATGTAAAGATATTAATCTTGAAGGGTTACCCATAAATGTATTAAATTTGGGGTTCGAAGGTAGGTTCAAATTTGGTGTCAAAGAGGGGTCCAATGGGCCTTGAATTTTGTTTATGGGAGTTTGATGATTAGGGTAGAGTCATGTTTAAGTGTGGGGATGATGTGAATGTGAATGTGATGTAATTTGATTTATTATGTGGTGGTCAATTTGGTGGATTAGGGTGATGGTAGGTTTGGTAGAAGGGTGTATGTGAGTGTAATGTGAATGTGGATGAATTATGGTGATGATGTTTGTGTTGTGTGGATTGTGTGTGAATTATGTATATGGCATGTGATGTGGTGTATGTGAATTATGTGGGGTGTATGAATGTGCATGTGGGGAATGTGGATGTGCATGAATGTGCATGTAGTGATATGAATGTGTGTGTGGTGTGTGTGAGTTGTAGTGGTGTGCAAAGAGTAAGGTATGGGGGTATGAATGGTGATACACCAAAAATATATGCATTTTTAGACCCATATTTTATACTCATTTTTAGTGATATTGTACTTAATGGAATGTATTTTTATATTTTATTGCATGTTGTTAAATTTTATGACTTAAAGCAAAAAAGAAGCAAAAAGGATGAAATTTAGAGCAAAAATGAAGAAGTTGAAATTTGTTCAACACCGATGGCGCCAGAAGCAACAGCAACGACGCCGTTTGACAAAGAGGAAGAATTAAATTGTGGGACACAGGCGCCGACGGCGCCAGAATGGGCGCCGACGGCGCCAATGTCGGTTCAACCCCGATTTCTAGAAGATTCGACGAATCTCGATGCATTTTAAAGAGTTTTTGGAGGCACCTATTGGAGAACCGACTCTAGGCTTTATTTGGAGCCAAAATTGATCGGAAAAGTGACTCTTCCTGTCATTCCATCCTCTCCATTCAACCTTCCACGCAACACATTCCTCCATTTTTCATTCCACAACCATTTAGAGTCAATTGTTTTTATAATTTAGAGTTTTGTGGTGAGATTAAGTGTGAACTCTTCTCTAAGAGTGTTGGAGAAGGAGGAAAGTGAGAGATTTATTCTTCCTTCATTTCTTAGAAGAGGCTACAAGGGATTTGCTTTGAGAAAGAGTTTCAGATAAGTGCAGTTTGTTTATTAGGGTTGTATGAACTTTCTTTTATATATGAAATTTGTGTTTTGTAGTATCTTTCTTATGAAGTCTGAGTAGTTTACTTTATCTTTCTCCCTACTCTGAGATATGGTGAAATGAAGAGATAATATGGATGTGTCAATATTAAAATATAAAATAAATTGTAATGATTTTTCAACTCCGAACTTAATTTACTTTTCGATCTGGCCAATTAAATTATAAAAATATGTTGTGAAACATATGATCCGGGAAATGAAGTACGAGTTCTACAACAGAGTGATGATCACATTTGATTCCATGAAGGAGAATTTTGTTCATGTAATTAAGTGCAAATAAATAGGGAAATATACTTTGTTGGGTATCTTATTTATATATATATATTTATGTATTCTTATTTTGTTTGATAGGTGTTTATATATTAGTAGATAATAATTCTACACGATTTTATATATTATAAATTAAGATAAATATTGGTATTAGAGGAAAATTTGGAATTGAATTGATCAAAAACATGAAAAGACGCAATTTTGGCCTCGACGCCACCCTACAGCAGCTCCACCGTTTTAGCTCTGTTTCGCCCTATTTAAGCTGTGTTGTGTTCCTAACAGATAGACCTACAAAATAAGCATAGAATTGACTTTTTTTAAGTGTAATTTCATTTAAAAATGTGTGAAACATGTAAAAGATATTAATCATAAAAAGACATATCAAAATGTGTCAAGTCAGAATTTCTTTCTTGCACATTTTTACTTCAAATTGCACCATTTTTTGCTTCGTTTTCTCCAAAAGTCTCTTTCTTGTACCTGAAACCAAAAATATGTAAAATATTTTTCTTTAAAGTGTAATATCACAAAAAATGAGTATAAAATATAGATCTAAAAATGCATATATTTTTGGTGCATCATCATTTCCGATAATGATTCCCTCGGTCATTTCTTCATTGATCCCGGGACAGAGTTATTATTTTGTTGACCGGGAGATGACTGATTGTCCTTTGCCATCTACGGTTCCCTCAATTCTTTCTGCTTCTTCGAGGAATGCTCAGATGGCTTCGACTTATTCTTTGGAGATTCTCTAAGATTTTCCTTGGTGAGTATGAGATCGTTTGCGATCTCCAATACTTCTATAAAAGTAGCAGGTTTGAATAGATTTACGTCATACATGAACTGCTCACTTCAGAATCCTCATTTCAAGGCTGTTCCAGCTATATCTGACTTCATATCTCAAACTTCAAGTATCTCGTTTTAATAGTGGGTGATGCGCTCAAAATCTCTCGTTTTCTCCATGCTTGAGAGAGGAGTGAGAAGTTATAGAAAACGTTCTTAATACAATTGACACTCAAATTAATCATATGGATTTCACACTATATAGGTATTATAATTTGAATTTTAACATGTTGGTAATTTGGCCAGTCGACTTGCTTGGATTCGGCCGGTTGAGGTGACCTATTGACTGGCGACTGCGTCATGGGCTGATCGGCCGAGGCGCCTGGTTGACTATCGATCTCGTCCGCTGCAGTAAAGATGATTGAATTCTTTGAGATTCGTGCCGACAATTACAATGTATACAGCAAAACATCATGATTAAGAAAATAATCGAAAAAGTCACGTAAGATTTGAGAGTACTCTTCGTTTGAGGAGAACTGATGACAACCCATGCATTGCCAGCAATGAAAGCTTGCACTGGAACCAAAATAGTTCAGCTCTAGTTGAATAAAATACAGGGGTACTCACATGCCACCCTAAATTCCTATATAATTACATGCCTAACACCTAAATTTTTCTTTTTTCATTTAAACAATCCAAATCTTTTACATCACACCAAAAATATTTAACTTGTAAAAAGTGAAACGCACATTTTTGTGCATGGGTAAGTCGAAATGAATGTAGAAAGTGAAGTTTGGGTGTTAGATATGTAAATACATAAGAATTGAGTGGTATGCATGTAAATCTTACTAAATTATTTAAAAATGAATTTCATTTGACCTTTGGGGTTATCAAACTGGATGACAATATCTTAACCTTCTTCAATGGCAGGAATCACACTCACCCCAATCCTCATCAATGTTCTCTGAAGCCTCTTATCATCGGTTGATGCCGTCTTATGAACAGCTTTCTTCTTTCCCAGCGCAAAAAATCAGAATTATAGTCCACAATTGAAGAAAATAAAAAAGAAAAAAAAATCTTTTTTAAGTAAACAAAAAGAACAGAAATTATTTTTGGTATAAGAAGAAATTTGCACGAATATCAGAATAATAGTTAGTCTTTTAAAAGCATTAAAAATGTAATAGGGATGATAATACGGAAAAATTATTGCATACATACACCGCATGCACATGCGGTGTCAAATCTTGACCGTAGATCGCGGTAATTTACGGTCATGATGTATTTTGGTGGGGCCCACTTTAAATTATTTTTTTTTTCAAAAAAATTTTGATTGCATTCTAACCGTAGATCACCGTGATCTACTGTCAGAATCTGACACCGCATGCATCTCTGCATGCAGTGTATGTATGTAATAAATTTTCAATAATACGAGGGTGTAAATCATGTTTGCATGCACATACATATAAAATCATGTCGGAACTTGCATTGCCCAAGGGTTTTTTTGATTGGCAGTATTTCTGATGCATTGCATTCCACTCCACTGCATTTTAGAATTTTAGCAGTTTGTTATGTAGGATTTGGAATTCAATGTAAATTTGCATTGCATTTGAAATCCAGCTTTTAGTTCATTTTCTTTTAATTTGTAATTCGTCTGATTTGACATAATTTCAAAACCACTGCTTAATGTAATGTAAACCGTAGTGAGCCACACCCGCCGCCCCATGGCTAGCTACCGCAAGCCACCACCATCGCCAACCCTCTCCGCCGCCACTCGCTTCTATCGCCCTTTGGCGCTGCCATCCACTGCCACTGCCGCCAGCAATGCCAGGTGCTACGCGCCCAACAAACACATTACTTTGAAATACATTATTTTTATTTTTCTTCAAAGCAAAAAACATGAAGCCGTTCATTTATTTTACATCAAATCAAACAATTCCAAAATATTTCAACAGCAATACATTACTTCTGTACTCATTTTACATCTTATTCATTTTACAGTGCACCTAAAGTAATTAAATGAACTAAAACTCCTGAAAATCAAGTTTTTAACAAAAAAAAATATATAATTAATATGATTGATTAGATCAATTTGAAATAATTAAAATGAGCAAAATACATATTTTTCTTCAGGACACTCAAGGTTAATTTGTATTAACAAGTACTACAATCACGCAATATGGCCTACAATAATAATGCTTTAAAGATCCAATAATTTATTTTAAAAAAAANAGGTGAAGTTTGTCACAACAAAATATATTATTTACAACAACAAAACATGATTACATATAATTTACATATTAGCTATGAAATAATAAACTTATCTATACACCTATTTGTACACCCATGTGTACACTTNAGGTGAAGTTTGTCACAACAAAATATATTATTTACAACAACAAAACATGATTACATATAATTTACATATTAGATATGAAATAATAAACTTATCTATACACCTATTTGTATACCCATGTGTACACTGAGTCACCCTTGCCAAGAAGAGTTGAATAAAATAGTAGAATATGAAATAAAGGAAGCTCATCACATCAAAATATATTATTTATAATAATAAATCATGATTATATATGATTCAAATATGAGACATGAAACAATAAATCAATCTGTGCACTCTTTTGTACACCCATCTGTACACTTATTCTACTTTGCAACGAAGTGATAGGTAAAGCNATATTATTTATAATAATAAATCATGATTATATATGATTCAAATATGAGACATGAAACAATAAATCAATCTGTACACTCTTTTGTACACCCATCTGTACACTTATTCTACTTTGCAACGAAGTGATAGGTAAAGTAGTAATAAATGTCATAAATAAAGTTTAACACATCAAAATACATTATATACAATAACAAAACATGATTACTTATGGTTCAAACATGAAATACAAAACAATGTACTAATTTGTAAACCCATTCATACACCTAATGTGATTTAAACGTAAGTAATCAAACAATACAAAATAGTTTTATAATTTCGATGGCAGCTAAACTCACGTCCATTTCATTGTTGTCAGACTTTCCATCTTTAAAATTATTCTGCTCAATGCAGATTTATCGTAGTCGCGCTTCGTGNTACACCTAATGTGATTTAAACGTAAGTAATCAAACAATACAAAATAGTTTTATAATTTCGATGGTAGCTAAACTCACGTCCATTTCATTGTTGTCAGACTTTCCATCTTTAAAATTGTTCTGCTCAATGCAGATTTATCGTAGTCGTGCTTCGTGAATGTTGCTTTCTTCATTATATCACATAAAATACTAAACGAAAATCTTAGAACATGAAGAGAAAATGTGGGCGGGGTTAAACTCTAGATTGTGAAAAGAAAATGAAGGCAATCATTAGAATATCTCACTTTCTCCATATTTCGGGTCACACACCCCCAAATATTAATTTTTTTTTTTCGACNAAATCTTAGAACATGAAGAGAAAATGTGGGCGGGGTTAAACTCTAGATTGTGAAAAGAAAATGAAGGCAATCCTTAGAATATCTCACTTTCTCAATATTTCGGGTCACACACCCCCAAATATTACTTTTTTTTTTCGATTGAAATAAAGTTCTAATTGAACTACCATTAGGGCTGTCAAAACGGCTCGTTGTTCGCGAACAGCTCGTGTTCGGCTTGTTAATTTTGTTAGATAAGTTAAATAGCCGAACAGGAACTAAGATGTGTTCGTTCGTGTTTGACTCGTTTTGACTCGAAATACTACTCATCAAGTATATATATATATATATATAAAGTAATATTTTTTAAAAATCTAATTGAGTACAAGGCTACAAAGATTTATAATCAATTAAAATATTGATTAAAAAAATAGAATAAAAATTATTAAATTAGATTCAAATGATGTTTTAATATAAATAATAATTTTTAAATCTTGCTCAAATTCTTATTGTCTTATGTCTCATGACTATATGATTAGGGTTGTTAAAAGGACTCTTTGTTCGTGAACAGCTCGTATTCGGCTCATTAAGCAAACAAGCCGCACACAAACAAACTTTTTGAGCTCGAAATATAAACAAGCCGAACACGAGCTGAGCATGGCTCGCTTCTGTTCGGCTCGTTTACAACCCTATTTCTGATGCATTGCATTCCACTCCACTGCATTTTAGAATTTTAGCAGTTTGTTCTGTAGGATTTGGAATTCAATGTAAGTTTGCATTGCATCTGAAATTCAGCTTTTAGTTCATTTTCTTAAAATTTGTAATTCGTCTGATTTGGCAGAATTTCGAAACCACTGCTTAATGTAATGTAAACCGTTGTGAGGCACACCCGCGCCCCATGGCTAGCTACCGCAAGCCACAACCATCGCCAACCCTCTCCGCCGCCACTCACTTCTATCGCCCTTTGTCGCTGCCATCCACTCCCACTGCAGCCAGCAATGCCAGGTGCTACCGTGGCTAACAAACACATTACTTTGAAATACATTATTTTTATTTTACTTCAGAGCAAAAAACATGAATCCGTTCATTTATTTTACATCAACTCCAAAATATTTCAACAGCAATACATTACTTCTGTATTCATTTTACGCTTTATTCATTTCACAGTGCAGCTAAAGTAACTAAATGTACTAAAACTCCTGAAAATCAATATTTGTAACAAAAACTATAGTTAATATCATTGATTAGATCAATTAGAAATAATTAAAATGAGCAAAATACATATTTTTCTTCAGGACACTCAAGGTTAATTTGTATTGACAAGTACTACAATCACTCAATATGGCCTNCCACAACCATCGCCAACCCTCTCCGCCGCCACTCACTTCTATCGCCCTTTGTCGCTGCCATCCACTGCCACTGCAGCCAGCAATGCCATGTGCTACGTGGCCGACAAACACATTACTTTGAAATACATTATTTCTATTTTACTTCAAAGCAAAAAACATGAAGTCGTTCATTTATTTTACATCAAATCAAACAATTCCAAAATTTTTCAACAGCAATACATTACTTCTGTATTCATTTTACGCTTTATTCATTTTACAGTGCAGCTAAAGTAACTAAATGTACTAAAACTCCTGAAAATCAATGTTTTTAACAAAAAAATATAATTAATATGATTGATTAGATCAATTTGAAATAATTAAAATGAGCAAAATACATATTTTTCTTCAGGACACTCAAGGTTACTTTGTATTAACAAGTGCTACAATCACGCAATATCGCCCACAATAATAATGCTCTAAAGATACAATAATTTATTTAAAAAAAACAATAATTTTAAAGATTCTCACTAAATATGTGTGCGCGCGTGTGTGTGTATATATATATATTCTTTTCTCAAAAGGAATGGTCTGAGGCTATTATACGAGTCGCGATCATTCCCGATGCGACTAACAATTTGAGTACCTCACCTCCATCATGTGGAATCGAACCCCAGACCAGAGAGGACTTACAATTGACAAGCAGATGCTCAACCAACTGATTTGAGTACACGGCACTATATATATTTTATATGTGATTGCACGTACATATCACACACATTATATTCAAGTGCATTAAGTATTTATGTATACGTAAAAGCACGTGTATGGAACACATACATACTAATGTATACATGGATTTATGCTTGGGTCAACTATAAGTTTCATCTAAACAATTACAGTTGGCCCATCCTCAAGTTGAATCAAATAAATTTTGATTTTGAAACAAAAATATTTGGAGCAAGTTTCATGTTTTAGGCATAATTACTAAATAGCTATCAACAAATTAGCCTTTACTAATCTATCCAAATTCAACGAATGTATATAGCTCAAAATCGATAGCCAGGAAACCATCAGCAATTGTTGGTAGAGGAAGGCAAAAAGAAAAAGCAAGATTTACATGCATACCGCTCAATCCCTATGTATTTATATGTCTAACATATAAACTTCAATTTTTACATATATGTCTACGCATGAAAAATTAATGTGATATGAAAGATTTGAGTGGTATAAATGTTAGAAGTAGAGTTTACGTGTTTGATATGAAATTACATAGGAATTGGATGGCATTTATGTAAATGCCTGAAAGAAGAAATGCATAATTGTAAATATTAAGTTTCTTTCTAATTTATTTGTCCTTGCAGGACAAGGTGTTGGAGAGTGGAGCCTGCAACACCAGAATGAGTGGAACTCCTGCGCTCATGCGCCGCTTTGAAGAGGCGGCACAACCACTCCATGATCAACGCAGCTACGCCACAGCCCCACATTCCAAGCTTACAAAAATGAGCCAATGAAATAATTTCGTCTCTTCTAGGCATATCTACGCCATCAAGACAATTTGTTTGGATTCGGTTCTTAAGTTTTGATTTGAGCGATGAAGGGTATGATCTCTCGCCTTCGGTGTTTCTTGACAGATTCTTTTATGAAAGTGAATTGTTGGGAGGATGATTAATGAGCGAAAGCTTTCTCTTATATGATCGAGAGGAACACTTAGAGTGATATCCTATAAATTACTGTGTTTGCGAAGAATTGATCTAAGTATGCATCTCTATATTTTTTGTTCCTTTATAGTAGAACTTTGGTGTGGTGTGGTGTGGCTTCGTCATTTTTTTCAGTTCATAGGTTTTTTGCATGTTAAATCATCGCGTATTTTTTTTAATAATTTGTTGTGCTTCTCTTAGTTTTTTTTTTTTTTTTTATTCCGGATTTCTCAAATTGCTATTCCGATTTTTTTTGTAATGTAGTTTTGATTATAAGCAGATCAAAGCGCTAAGTTATTATCCATGCTACTAAGTGGCATCACACCGCGGTGTTTGATTCGAGTGGGAATAATTGCCGAAGAAGCGAGGTACAGAGAGAAAATTTCAATGAACCGAACTTCACATTCTGGATAACGCAAATAGAGGATTCGTTGTATAAATATATATATTTGTCACTGCAAGTAATCACCAAGAAGTCTGAATCGACGACTATAGAGAACTGAGAAGTGGTGGATCGAACAAACCTTGGTTTGATTCGTTTGTCGCATTCCTCATATGTTGTATTCAATATAGTGAATGAGAAAAACACAGTATATCTCATGGCAGCACCGACAAAAATGCATTGAAAATCTTTTCCTTCAAATATAATTTTATGATGAAGAAATTATTCAATAAAAAGATGGCACACGGCACTTTAGTGGTTGCACACTTAAGCAATTGTAATACACACACACACACACCGGGCTTGAGCCAAACACAAATAACTAGATTACAGTCCTATGTAGCTAGCTAGAACAGCCGATATTAGGGATATAGAGGTTTATTTAGCTATCAAATAATACCGTGATCGTATGATTACGACAAATAATTAGGATTTATTGTCAAAATTAGTTACAATATTTGAGTTTCATGTTTTCATTATAGTTTTAAGCCCAATTTACTTTTGCTCAAACTTGTGAGATGAATGCTAATCAAATCCAGACGTCCAAATCTTAGCTGCTTCACATCGTGTAGAAGTGGAGAGAATATTACGGCGAGATGACAGACGTGCAAACGATGATATGGATCACATCAAGTCGTAGAACATACAGGGTGGCATGATCAACAATGTCGCTCTTATGTCTGATTTAGTGGACGTAATATTCTCACCTTGAAGTGTGACTCGCTTAATTGAAATTTATTTGAAATCTTTATTAATAATAATAATATTACTATTAATTAATGTATCTTTAAATATCTTTAATTAATGTATTTTTTTTATAATTTAATTTTTTATTTGTATATAAAAATAAAGTCCTTTTTAAAATAAACTCAAATTTTATGTTTTATTTTAAATAATTTAAAAATAATTTAATTTATTTCCAACCTACTATATAAAATTTATTTCATTTCAAAATATAAATAAATAAATAAATATAATCCTAAACAGCCTTTGATCTCTGAGCATTGATTCAGCCGATTGAAACAGAAATTTACCCTAAAACTTTATGATTTCCATGACAAACGAAGGAGCTGCATAACTAGTGAGCAAATATCATCATAATTTCTAAAAAAAAATATTTTCCCTGCCACCTAATAATAAGGCAAAGTGATGAATATGAACTAACACCCAATTCCTATATATTTACAAATCTAACCCTAAACTATACCTTCTACATCTATACCTCTCATATAGTTTATATCACATAAGAAAATTCAAACTTATTGAAAGTGAAGTACACATTTTCAAGCCAATGTAAGATATTATGTGTAAAAAAATTTGAAGTTTAGGTGTTAGATATGTAAATACATAAGAATTAAGAGGTATGTTTGTAAATCTTTCTTCTGTTTTCACGCAAGCAACCCAAAAAATACAAAATTTCATAGCCTACAAAAGAGCCATTTTTTATCACTTCAACACCCAAAAAATACAAAATTTCATCAACATAAAAGTAGTGCAACAATGACATTGTAAGATTCAAATACGTAAATAAATAGATAATTGGACAAAAAAGGGTGACTAAAATGTGACCATAACAAAAAGAGCCAATATGCAATAAAAAAATTTACAACAAATATGAAAAAGAGGATCTCTTATAATCTTTCTTTCAGGGTTTCATGAGCAACTTGTCACCTCCCAAAAGATCCCTTATGGGTGGTGGGCAGCCCAAGACTTAAATACTGCTTTTCGGCTCTACACCTAGCGAATGTGGGACTATTTGTCCGTGACAAACTGCTTCAAATGTGTCTCCAAGGATAAGTTATGTAATATAATCGTCATCTTTTTCTTAGATTTTGGTTTCAGTAAAGTCGCACCAGTTGTTGTAACAGCCGGTGATTGTTGTTTCTGGAACTGCTATGCGAGCCTCTTGTAGATTATGAATTGGTGAGAAAAGGAGATGGAAAAGGATGTGTAATGCATGTAAAAATTAAAGTTTTGGTGTTAGATATGTAAGTACATAAGAATTGAGTGATATTTATGTAAATCTTCCACCAATGACAAAATTTTCAAAGTTGAGCTTGTAAAAATTACATTTTCCATCTTAAAAAATGAATAAATCCGGCAACCTAAATGCATGATTTGAGAATATTGGAGAAAAAACAAAACTTTTTTATACTCAAAATCAGAAAGTGCAAATCTCAAATCACACAAACTCAATTTAGAAGCTCACAAATCATTCCTTGAGACTTGATTCATAGCCCATAAAATTACGGAGTATTTATACAAGTTTAAACGTAATCAGCACCACACATTATTTACAATCAAACTAATCTCAACACTTCATTCTTCACCTACCACACATGCATGCATCACATATTAAAGAAGCGATTCTTTGTCAATGCAAAAGCTGATTTATTATCAATACATATATCGATGAGCACCTCTTGTAGAAATTGTAATTCATTTAATAGATTCCTTAACCGAATTGCATGACAATCATATGAAGCAGTTGCAACATATTCAACTTCATAAGTTGAGAGGGTAACAATAGGTTGTTTTATCGATACCAAAGTGAAGGAAGTTTATGTCTTAAAGTACACGAATCCAATGATACTCTTTTTGTCATCTAGATTTCCACCATAGTCGCTATCACTATTTCCAACAATTGTATATTTGTTAAAAAAAGAGTTAAGTAAATCATAGTTGATTATACCTTTAATATATCAAAGTATTCTCTTAGGAATCTTTGAATGAATTATCATTGGAGCATCCATGTAGCGATTGATTACTCTAACTGCATAAGTAATATTTGACATTGTACAAGTTAAGTAGTCTAGAATTCTGACAAGACTTTTATAAAGGGTTGGATCTATCTTTTCTCCATTATTTTTAGATAATTTGACTCCATATTCCAACGGTTTTCCAACAGGATTAGAGACATCCATTTTAAACTTCTTAAGTACTTATGTAGCATAGCTTTCTTGAGTGATAAAGATGCATGTATCTTCTTGATTTATTTTAACGCCATGATAGTAAGTCATAAGCTCAATTTGTAAGTTCAAATTCCTTGGTCATTTCTTTCTTGAAATTTTCAAACATTTTTTTATTATTACCTATGAAAATTAAGTCATCCACATACAAACACGCAAATCAAATAACATTATCTTCATTTTTAATATAAAGTGCATGCTTATATGGACATTTAACGAGATTTTTTTCTTTAAAATACTTGTCAATTTGAGTATTCCAAGCTCTTGGCGCTTGCTTTATACCATATAAAGCCTTCTTCAATTTTAGGACTTTCTTTTCTTGTCCTTTTATTTCATACCCCAAGGGTTGTTCAAAATAAACTTCTTCTTCAAGAACTTCATTTAAGAAAGTAGGATTCACATTCATTGATGGATCTTCCATCAATGTTGGGTTGCCAACGAAATTATTAGTCAAATGGTTCCAAGACGAGCGACAGGAGGAAATACCTCATCATAAACTATGCCATATATTTTATTATATCCTTTAGCCATATGTCTTGCTTTGTATCTCTTTATGTCTTGTTTAGCTTTCTTCTTTATTTTATACACCCATTTAACACCAATTGCTTTTTGTCCTTCTGGAAGTGTAGCAAGCTCCCACGTATCCTTCTTCATGGTTACTTTAATTTCTTCATCCATAACATCCACCAATTTCTTGCTTTTGACTACTTGTTGATAGCCTCAAGGTTCACATTCACCAAAAAGACAAAAAGGAGTAATGTCATTTTGATTATAAGTTACCTCATAAATATTCGTATTAGTTATCTCATATATTTGTAAACTTCAAAAATATGTTGTCTTCTCATTTGAACTTTCACTTAAAGATATTGTAGGTGTTGATCCTTCATATACCTTTATTGAAATTAATGGAGTGATGGGCTCCTGTGATTCTTATCTTGCAATCTTTTCAATTTAGGTTGCTCATGTTCTTCTTCTTTAAAATAAGAAAGAAAATTATATTCATCTTCTTGTTTTATCCAATCCCATATATCTTTATTATTAAGCTCTACATCACCACTAATGAGAGTTTTAGCCAATGAACACATACCTTTTACTTTTATCATCAAAGTTTTGTTCTTTTTTTGTTTGAAATTTAAACATATGTGATGCTTCCAAACATTTTAAGATGAGAGTTACCTGGTCTCCTTCCACTCCATGCTTCTTGAGAGGTTTTTTCATGTGCACTTTTTGTAGGGGAGCGATTTGTTAGGTAGATACCAAAACCAGTTGCCTCAGCCCAAAATTCTTTGGGCATTATTGAACTTTTGAGCATGCTTCGAGCCATTTTGAGAATTAACCAATTCTTATGTTCCACAACTCCATGGTTTTGTTGTTGTGTGGGGGGGGGGGGGGGGGGTAAGGGATNGGTTTTGTTGGTGTGGGGGGGGGGGGGGGTGGTAAGGGATCTTGTCACTGTTAAAAGATGAAGAACTCCATGATTATTATAATCCCCTTAAAATTCATTGCATGTGAATTCTCCTCTATGATCAGATCTAATGACCTTGATGTTAAGACCCCTTTCCTTCTCAATAAGAGCTTTAAAATTTTAAAAACATTCCAACACCTTTGATTTCTCCTTCAAAAAAGAGACCCAAGTTTTTCTTAAAAAATCATCAATAAATAAAATAAAATATTTACTCTCACCAAAGGGTATTAGTTTAATAGGGCCACAAACATCAGTGAGTATGAGCTCAAGCGACTTGGTTGCTCTTTAAGTTGACTTTTTTGGAAAGCTTTTGCGAGATTTCATTCCAAGTAAACATCCCTCGCACAGTTGATCTAGTTGATTGATGTAAGGTAAGCCTCTCACCACCATCTCCTTCTTTCATAGAGGTTATTGACTACCAAAATTGAGATATCCATATCTTTGATGTCATAATCCTGTTGAATCACTATAGCAAACTCTTAAACATTTTGCAACATCACACTGAATGTCAAGAGAATCATTTTATTTTCTAGTGTACACACCTTAGCAATCAAATTCTTTCTATGATTTCTTAAAAAAAATTCTATTTTATGTTAATTGAATATCATATCCTTTTTCTAATGATTGCCAAAATTTAAATTATTATTTTTCATAATGGGAACACGGTAAATATTTGAGATGACTTGATGTCCTCCAGTTTTCAAGCGTATTAGAAATTTACCTTTACCTTCTACCGATATTTTTGATTCATCGCCAAGTGAGACATTTCCCCTTATTGCTTGATCAAGCTCCACAAATATGCTTCTTTGTCCGCACATATGATTGCTAACACCAAGGCCAATATACCACTTATTTGGTTGGTCTTTATCTTTGTCCTTGCATGCTAACAATAAAGTTTCTTCTTCTTTCTATTATCTTCTATAAGATTGGCTCTCTCCTCCACTTTTTTAGGACTTCTACATTCAATCGCATAATTTCCAAGATTTTGACAATTATAACATTTAACTTGTGATTTTCCATACCTTGGCCATGAATTTTTCTTTTCCACGACCTTTTGATGTTTGATGATTTCCACTTCTACCATCATTCTCAAAATTATTAGAATTGTTAAATTCACTTTTTCCTTTTCCATGTCCACGACAACGTCCTCTCTGTCTTTGGTTTAAATCATTGCCAAAATTTTCTTCTTTTAATTTGAGTTGAAGAAGTTGTTCCATTACTTCTTGTTATTTTTTCCTCCTCCTCTGTTTTTCTTCATAAGCTTGCAAAGAACCCAATAACTACTCCACACTCATTGTTTCTAAATCTTTATTTTCCTCAATGATAGAAATAATATACTCAAAGTTTAAATTAAAAGTGCGAAGAATTTTTTCTATAATTTTTACTTCATTCACATCTTCGCCATTTCTTTTTAATTGATTCACAATAGTCAACACTTTAGAGATATAATCTAAAATTAATCCAGATTCCTCCATGAATAAGAGTTCAAAGTCACCTCTAAGAGTTTAAATCTTTTTAACTTGTTGCACTCCTGTGTTGCAAGTTTGAAGCTTCTCCGATTCTTTTTTGTGATGTGGTTGCACTTGAGCTCATCTTGAACAAATCTTGCTGCTTGATAGATGTGATAGAGAGCTTTCTTGCCCCCTCTTTCTTGTGTCTTTCAAAGGTTCACTTTAAGTTTGAGATAGAGCAATACCAACTTGCTCTCTATAACCCTTCTCAATGATATCCCACACATCCTGTGCTCCTAGTAGAGCCTTCATCTTGATACTCCAATTATCATAATTGGACTTAGTAAGCATCAAAACTTGGTAGGGAACCATTCCTTCATTTTTCATTGCTTTGATACCACTTTCTTGGGGAAAACTAAAACTTTATAAACTCAAAACCAAAAAGTGCAAATCTCAAAATCACACAAAACTTTTCTTGAGACCTGATTCATAACCCATAAAAATATGAAGTATTTATACAAGTTTAGACATAATCTATACCATACATTATTTAACAATCAAACTAATCTCAACCACTCATTATTCACCTACCACACCTATAAAACCTGCCACACACATGCATCATATATCACACTTAATATTGACTTTTTACCATATCAATTTTTCAACAAGTTTAATTATTCAAATAATTTTATTTATAAAATAAAATAAGTTTATTCCTAGCAGAGAATCTTACCCAAACGACTGATAATTGAAAGCAACAAATCCTTAAGTCATATTGAAAAACAAAAAAAAAAAATGCCAAGAAAACAAAGTTTCTTAAAAAAAAAAAAAGGTCTAATTTTGTAGAGGAGTGACCCAATAATTGTTATTTATAAATCAACCACCCTCTTTCATCCATTTTTCAAATTCTCACTCCAATACTAAAATTCATGGTAAAAACCCAAACCATATTGTTTATTTTTATCAAATTCATAATAGTTGAATCACAACAACGTAAATACATCGGTTTAGTAGTTCAAAAAGATAACTTGGATAGTTACTTAGTAAATGTTTCAGGTGTCATGTATATACTTATCCTATGTAGAAACATGCATGGTTAAATAAATATTTGAAAAGCTCACTAAGATATGACACTACTCATTGTTTGAGAAGAACTGCTGACAACCCATGTATTGGCAGCAATGGAAGCTTGCACCGAAACAAAAATAAAAAATGCCAAAATAATTAACATTGTAAGCTTCAGTTGATTAAATTACTGAGGTATTTAAATAAATACCATCTAATTCCTATATAATTACATATCTAACATAAACTTTACTTTTTACAATTATACCATCCAGATCATTGTAACTTTTCAAAAGTGAAATCAACCTTTTCATGCATACGTAAGGTCGCATGTATGTAAAAAATGAAGCTTGGGTGTTAGATATGTAAATACATAAGAATTGAGTGGTATGTATGTAAATCTTACTAAATTATTCAAAAATGAATTTCATTTTACCTTTAGGGTAATTAAACTTGATGAAAATATCATCTTTAAAAATCATAACTTCTTCAATGGCAGGAATAGGACTCACCCATATCCTCTTCAATGTGCTCTGAAGCCTCTTATCATCTGTTGTTATAGTCTTATGAATAGCTTTCTTCTTCCTGGTGAATAATATAAGGATTATAGTGCTCAGTTAAGGATATATATATATATATATAGTAAAGAAACAGAAGGAAAATTAGTTTTGGCATATCAGAATAATAGTTAAGTTTTTAAAAAGCAATAAAAATATAATAGGGATGATAATATGGAGTAAATCATGCTTACATGTACATACAAATAAACTCATATTGAAACATTTCGTGGGCAGCATTCCTATTGCATTGCATTCCAATCCGTTGCACTTTGGAAATTCAATTGTTTTTCCTGAAGGAATTGGAATTTATTATAAATTTGCATTGCATTTGAAATTCAGCCTTTAATTCGTTTTCTATATATATGAAATTCATCCTATTTGGCCGAATTTCAAAAACACAGCTTGATGTAAATTGTTTACAGGCACCACGATCCCTCCCTAGTCACTACCGTCGTCGCCGCCCTCTGTCGTTGGCCGCTACAGCCACCCACAATCGGCCACTGCCGCCTTTTGCCACCACCATGGCCCCTGGCCACTGCCGCTACTGCTATAGTCGGTTACTGCCAGGCACTACAACCGCCACTGTTGTCAAATGTATTACTTTGAAATACATTCATTTCATTTTACTTCAAAACAAAATAAAAATGAAGTCATTTATTTGTTTTACACTAAACCAAACAACTATAAAATATTTCAACAACAATACATTACTCCTGCATTTTACACCGCATTACTTTTTTAGCAAATCAATCTACTTCTACAGTAATAGAGATGCTAAAACTCTTTGAAATCAATACTTCTAACAAGAAAATATAAATAATATGAAGGATACAGTCAAAGAGAAAGAATTAGAATGAGCAAAATACATATTTTTTCCTTAAAACTCTACTTTAATTTGTATTAACAAGTTCGTACTACAGGATACATATAAATAATATGAAGGATACAGTCAAAGCATATATCTTATGTACAATCTGACTCAACAGTAATCCATCAATATCATCTCTACACATATGTAGATTTTTGCGCGGCACTGCTCATGCTATATCATCATTCTATCTAGATTGAGTTACAAAGTATCAGTTTTTGTCTTATCTCATGACACTTAAATGAGTGCCCATTCTTTGTGGTTGAGGTGTTTATATCGCCCCTGTTCTAAGTCTGCCTTGCGAGATGAATGCAGTATTCAAAGGGCTTTTTGTTCCCATTCATCAAGTTTGCTCTACTATGAAAGAAAACATAAAAGGCTTTTTATTACGTTCATCGATATATATCAACTTTGCTTATATTTCTTTTAAAATTTAAATCTAGAACGGAATAAAAATCCATGTGATTTTTAGCCTGCTTGTTTAAGCACAAATGACTGTTCTTTTATGCTGTCAGATTACTGCGAATAAATACAAACAAGACATGAAGAAAAAACAATCTCATGTTTTGCAAGCACATATGAAAAAAAATAATATTAATACTAATAAGATTAATTATATATATATATATATATATAT
>JXCR01140178.1:18350-32350 GCA_002079205.1 Phalaenopsis hybrid cultivar | reverse complement strand
ATCCCAAAATGTCCTCCAAATTCAGAATCATGAGATTTTTAAATGATTAGATCAATTTCTTCATAAGGTACACATTTCCTCATAATAAGATCCTTACATTGTTTATATAAATAAGGCTCATCCCAAAAATATGCTTTTGCATCATGAATGAATTTTCTTTGTTGTTGAAATGTCAGCATAGGTAGCAAAATATCACTTATAATATAATTAACAATAACAACATACCATTGTATTTTCCACTCATTAATATTATAAAGTTGTTCATCAGGGAAACTGTTTGTAATTTCATTGTCAGTGTCTAATAATTCATGATTTTCTAATCTCAACAAATGATCATCAATTTAATTATCAGTTCTCTTTCTATCAATAACCACAAGGTCAAATTCTTGCATCAAAAGTATCCATCTAATTAACCTTGGTTTGACATCTTTCTTTTGCATTAGATATTTAATAGCAGAGTGATCAGTGTGCACAACACATTTTGTCCCAATTAAATAAGATCTAAATTTATCTAAAGCATACACAATGGCCAATAACTCTTTTTCCGTTACAGCATAGTTAATTTGAGTATCATTAAGAGTTTTACTAGCATAGTATATAACTTTAAAAATCTTTTCATACATTTGTCCAAGAACAGCTCCAATAGCAAAATCACTGGCATCGCACATCAGTTCAAATGGTTTCTCCCAGTTAGGTGAAATTATAATAGGGGATATGATTATTTTTTCTTTAATAACTAAAAGGCATTTAAACAATTTTTAGTAAATTCAAGTTTCTTGTCCTTTTCTAAAAGTTAGCATAGAAGTTTAATAATTTTTGAAAAAACTTTTAAACGCCTGTAAAAACCAACATGTCTAAGAAAACTCCTAACCTCTCTTACATTAGTAGGAGGAATTTGTTTAGATATAACTTGAATTTTTGTAGGGTCTGCTTCCACACCATTTTCTAAAATTTTATGTCCTAACACAATTCCTCCTGTAACCGTAAATTGACATTTCTTCCAATTTAGAACTAAATTATTTCTTTCGCATAACTCCAAAACTTTTTCAAGATAATTTAAGCATGCATCAAATGATGTTCAAAATACAAATAAATCATCCATAAATACTTCTAATCCATCATAAATTAACTTACTAAATATAGACATCATACATCTGTGGAATGTTGCAGGTGCATTACATAATCTGAAAGGCATTCTTTGAAAAGCAAAAGTTCTAAAAGGACTAGTAAAAGTTGTATTTTCTTGATCCTCAGGAGCAATAGGAATTTGATGGTAACCAGTATATTCATCAAAAAAATAAAAAATATTTATGCCCAACAAGTCTATCTACTATTTGGTCTAAAAAGGGTAAAGGGAAGCGATCTTTCCTAGTGGCAGTGTTTAATTTTCTATAATCAATGCAAATATGCCACCCAATAACTTATCTGATAGGTATTATTTCATTATTCTCTTTTGTTTCAACAGTCTCTCTTCCTTTCTTACGAACACAATGAATTAGACTTACCCAAGCACTATCTGAAATAGGATATACAATTTTAGTGTCTAACCATTTCAAAATTTCCTTCTTAACTACTTCTTTCATCTTTGGGTTTAATCTCCTTTGTGGATCAAGTCTTAGTTTATATTGTTTATCTAATATAATTCTGTGCATATAGATCGAAGGACTGATTCCCTGAATATCAGCTAAGGTTGGCCAAAAGCTTTCTAATATTATTTTAATGTATCCAATAGTCTTTGCTNTAATTTTTATGAATTTATGGTAAAAAAGAGTAAATTATTATACTAAATTTCTGAATAAATTACCCATCTTTACACTACTAGAAAAATAATTAAAACTGACAGAAAAGTCGATAGCTAAGCAATTGTCAGAAATTTTGAACTTATCTCAGATGGCTTCGCCACGACTTGTATTTAATGTTGTTGTCGTTGGCTTGCTGATGCACTCAATTGTAGCTTTATAGCAAATTACGTTTCTGATGCCTTTAGAAATAAACAATGATCATTGCCATCTGTTTGTGCCAGCTTATAAACAGACAAATTTAGGTCGTCAGAAATCCAAGACGTCGATTTTTTCTAGGTTAAAAATCAACGACCTTTTGATATTAACTGGTGGTTTAACCTGCATGTTAGTATGCTATTAAAAATTGACAACATTAACAAGTCAAAAAGTCATCAGAAAAATCTGTATATTTGCGTAATGACCCCCAAATTTTATCATAGTCATTATTCCTGCGTTTGCAAAGCCTACAGACCAATGATGCTCTTTGCTCTTATTTTAGATTGCCTTCATTGTTACTTGTTTTCTTTATGTCAAATCGAAGATAATCTCCATTCAGTTGTTCTTCTAAATTCTCATTTAATTTGAACTATTAATTTTTTCATAATTTTTTATTTTGCTCTTAATACAAATTTCAAATTTTGATTTTTATTCTTAGAATAATTTTATTTTAAATTAATTGAATATGTTTGGTTAACTAAATCCACTACCAAAACAAAAAAAAAAGATTTTCACAGCATATATTTTGCGAACATTTTAAAAGTGTTGCCAAAGTTATTAAAATAGGGAACAAAAGATTTACAATTTCCAATATCAATGTGATAATATTCTTTGAATTTTACAATTTCCAATATCAGGGTGAAACAATTTACTATATTGAATCATGAAACTGCATTGAAATATTATTCTTGAAATATGTTGCTATAGCTTTAATTATCGTTCATTAAATTATTATTTCTCCTTTCTTACGGACTAAAGAATAAGATTTAACAAATGCCTCAATCAAAATTTTTTTTCCTTTCTTTGTTTTTGAGTAAGTTGAAGCTTAACAAATACTTCATGAGATAAGATCTGCTCCCAAACTTTCATTCTGAAATCCTATAAAATATGAAAAATCATAGGAACATCATATCCACAATCTTAAAACCTCAGATTAAGTGTATACTATTGGTTTAACCAAGAGTTATTTAATCACATACAAAATTAGTAAGGATGTCAAGACAACATCCTAAAAACCAGATTTTCAAATTTTTTTTCTATATATCAACTTGTTTGCTATGTATTGGCATAGCAGATAATTATTCATGCTAATAAGCAACTGAATGAATTGTATCTATAAATAGCTTTACATTCTCCGGGACGAATTACTAAATAGGCCATCATAACTTATGATACCAAATTACATCAAAGCATAGGCCTTGCATCCATGTGTTGAAAAACAATTGGCAGTTAGCAGTATTTGCCACAAAACAATTCAACTATAAGCTTAGTTTATCATATTGTAGTTTGGGATTAATCACATAAAAATTACAATTGGTAGGTAGATTCATTGTTTAACTTCGTTAAATAAGGGAAGATAGGAACCAAATTGGTAAAAGAACATTAGGTAAAGTTTAAAAGCTAGTAGATAAAAAAGGATTTATATTGTCACAAATCTAATTTGTGCTCTTAGGGATAGAGTAATCCTGAGAAATAGAACCAGGTTACTCAATTTTCAAATTTAGATTTATTTTTACATAACTTTAATTTGTTCTCATTAAATTGAATTGAAACTAGTTGAGGTATACATGTTAATTACATCAATTAAGACTTTAATTTAGAGGCACAAAAAGAATGTAAGAAATGCTTATGAACTTTTTCATTTTGATTTTAAAGATCTATTAACATGCACTTCGTGCATGTGTTTTTACCCTGGCCACCTTATCTCAAAAATAGAGAAAGTATATGATGCTTTGCAGATCCAAAATCAAATCTACCTTCTTCAGGGCTCCGTTAGACTTTCTAACTCTTCATATGAATTAAATTATGTACTTGATTATAAAAAATTGTGGTTTTTTTTAATCTATTTTAACAGCTTCAATTATAACTTACATGTGTTTCAAGTTTGAAACCAATATTGAGAGTGACTTTTGAGGAATTATCAACTAAAGCGAGGATTTCAAAATTAAAGTACATAGTAGAACTATCAATACAAAGTTGAATTGCAATAAATTATTTCTATCTTGTTCCCTGAGAGGAAATACACATTTTAAAATGAATCGCCATGCCTTACATAAAACTATATTACTTATGCACATGAAATTACTTTGAACATTTTCAAATGTATTTGAACATTTTAATTAAGTCGCCTACTGATCTCAATGTCCTATGGAATGGCATGGATTTAAATTNACTATATTCCTTATGCACATGAAATTACTTTGAACATTTTCAAATGTATTTGAACATTTTAATTAAGTCGCCGACTGATCTCAATGTCCTATGGAATGGCATGGATTTAAATTTTTTTTTTATATTTTATAATGGACATAAGTTGAATGCAAAGACTTAGATGAACTCGTGAGTACATAATAGATGTAGAAAATTTCTTTGAGTTTGCAAGTATGAGTAAAAATTCAACAGATAAAATTTTATGTCCTTGTATAGTTTGTATTAACAGATTTTTCTACTCTTTGAAAGATGTTAAAAGTCGTTTAATCTCTAATAAAAATTTTCCTGGTTATATCATGTGGGATCGACACGGGGAAGAGTGTAATACTATTGGCGCAGATGCTGAATATGAAGCAATAAAATACCTACTATGTTTGTTGTAAGTTAAAAGTAATCTCATGTGCACGTGTATTTCATTTTCCTGATAAAAACATGTAATATGAATTGTGTGGTATGCATTCGTAGTATGCCTGTTTCTTCGTAGTATTCAGGTGTATTTCATTTTCTTATAAAAACATGTAATACCTACTATCGTGCTGTGATAGGAAAGATACGAGCGTTATAAAGGTTAAGGTATTAGACATATACAAAAGTTGTGTGGTATGTATGTAAATGGCTGTTTATTTTATTTTTTACCAANCATATTCTAGAATAAGCTTATAGAAATTAAGCTTTATTTAAACAACTAAAACAAGTTTATATTTCAACACATGTTAGTATGTTATTAAAAATTGACGACATCAACGAGTCAAAAAATCATCAGAAAAATCTATATATATGCGTAATGACCCCCAAATTTTATCATTGTCATTACTCCTGCGTTCGCAAAGCCTACAGACCGCTGGTGCTCCTTGCTCTCATTTTAGATTGCCTTCATCGTTACTTGATTTCTTTATGTCAAATCGAAGATAATCTCCATTTAGTCGTTCTTCTAAATTCTTATTTAATTTGAACTATTAATTTTTTCATAATTTTTTATTTTGTTCTTAATAGAAATTTCAAATTTTGATTTTTATTCTTAGAATAATTTTATTTTAAATTAATTGAATATGTTTGGTTAACTAAATCCACTACCAAAAAAAAAAAATATTTTCATAGCATATATTTTGCGCACATTTTAAAAGTGTTGCCAAAGTTATTAAAATAGGGAACAAAAGATTTACAATTTCCAATATCAAGGTGAAATAATATTCTTTGAATTTTACAATTTCCAATATCAGGGTGAAACAATTTACTATATTGAATCATGAAACTGCATTGAAACAATATTCTTGAAATATGTTGCTATAGCTTTAATTATCATTCATTAAATTATTATTTCTCCTTTCTTACGGACTAAAGAATAAGATTTAACAAATGCCTCAATCTAAATTTTTTTTTCCTTTCTTTGTTTTTGAGTAAGTTAAAGCTTAACAAATACTTCATGAGATAAGATCTGCACCCAAACTTTCATTCTGAAATCCTATAAAATATGAAAAATCATAGGAACATCATATCCACAATCTTAAAACCTCAGATTAAGTGTACACTATTGGTTGAACCAAGAGTTATTTAATCACATACAAAATTAGTAAGGATGTCACTTAACACAACATGCTAAAAACCAGATTTTCATTTTTTTTTTCTATATATCGGTTTGCTTGCTATGTATTGGCATAGCATATAATTATTTATGCTAATAAGCAACTGAATGAATTGTAACTATAAATAGCTTCACATTCTCTGGGACGAATTACTAAATAGGCCCATCATAACTTATGATACAAAATTACATCAAAGCATAGGCTTTGCATCCATGTGTTGAAAAAAAATTGGCTGTTTGCAGTATTTGCCACAAAACAATCCAACTATAAGCTTAGTTTATCATATTGTAGCTTGGGAGTAATCACATAAAAATTACAATTGTTAGATAGATTCATTTTTTTAACTTCGTTAAATAAGGGAAGATAGGAACCAAGTTGGTAAAAGAAAATTAAGTAAAGTTTAAAAGCAAGTAGATAAAAAAGGATTTGTATTGTCACAATTCTAATTTGTGCTCTTAGAGATAGAGAATCCTGAGAAATAGAACCAGGTTACTCAATTTTCAAATTTAGATTTATTTTTACATAACTTTAATTTTAATTTGTTCTCATTAAACTGAATTGAAACTAGTTGAGGTATACATGTTTATTACATCAATTAGGACTTTAATTTTAGAGGCACAAAAAGAATGTAAGAAATGCTTATGAACTTCTTCATTTTGATTTTAAAGGTCCATTAACTTGCACTTCGTGCATGTGTTTTTACCTTGACCACCTTATCTCAAAAGTAGAGAAAGTATATGATGCTTTGCAGATTCAACATCAAATCTGCCTTCTTCAGGGATCTGTTAAACTTTCTAACTCTTCATATGAATTAAATTATGTACTTGATTATAAAAAAAATGTGGTTTTTTTAATCTATTTTGAGAACTTCAATTATAACATACATGTGTTTCAAGTTTGAAACCAACATTGAGAGTGGATTTTAAGGAATTAGTTTTTTTTTATTCTAAAGTGAGGACTTCAACTATAAAGTACATAGTAGAACTATCAAAACAAAGTTGAATTGCAGTGAATTATTTCTATCTTGTTCCCTGAGAGGAAATACACATTTTAAAATGAATCGTCATGCCTTACATAAAACTATATTACTTATGCACATGATATTACTTTTAACTTTTTCAAATGTATTTGAACTTTTTAATTAAGTCGCCTGCTGATCACATGTCCTATGTAATGACAGGGATTTAAAATTTTTTTTTATATTTCATAATGGACAAAAGTTGAACGCAAAGACCTAGATGGACTCGTGAGTACATAAGAGATGTAGAAAATTTCTTTGAGTTTGCAAGTATGAGTAAAAATTCAGCAGATAAAATTTAATGTCCTTGTAGAGTTTGTATTAAAAGATTTTTCTACTCTTTAAAAGATGCTAAAAGTCATTTAATCTCTAATAAAATTTTTTCTGGTTATATCATGTGGAATCGATACAGGAAAGAGCATAATACTATTGGCGAAGATACAGAATATGAAACAATAAAAATCATGTTTGATATTCAACAACCAGAAATTCAAGTAGAAGAGCCAAACATGAATGATATAAAAGGATTAGTAAGAGGCACTTTTACCCCAAAAAATAATTCAAATAATCAAACTATCGAATGTGAAATATCTAATTCTCATCCAACAAGTGATGATCGAAGGCTGAGGAAGTTGTTAGAAGATGTAGGAGCAGAATTATATTCAGGAGGTAAGTCTTTCACAAGATTATCTTTTATATTGCAGTTATTTCGTTTGAAATTTTTACACTCATAAATTAGAAGATCTTTTGATATGTTGCTAGAACTATTAGTAGAAGCCTTCCCCAATAACACTTCACAGCCTAAAAACACATATGAGGTGAAAAAAAAATGATGAAAGCATTCGATCTTAGTTATACAAAGTTTGATGCATGTCTTAAGGTCTTTTTGACGTATAATCTTTCTAAACTCGGAATCCTAGATGATCTCTATTTTAATTTTGGATGTTTTTTATAAAAAAAATTTGGCTTGAGATTTGTGTCAAATGAAAAAATTTTATGTTGGTGTTTCACATCTAAATTTTAATTTTCTAACTTTATAGCATTTTACTTATGCATGAAAAAACATTGTTGAATCCTATATTGTTTTCTTGTGGAAGACGGCTCGAGAGTAATTACTTTAAATTTAGTTTTCTCTTTTTCTCTCTCTCTCTGTCCCACTTTTTTTCTCTTGGTTGTCTTCCAGAATCATGCTGACATATTCGTAGTATGCTTCCTTTTTTTATAAAAACAAGTAATACCTGCTATGTTTGTTGTGATAGGAAAAATACGAGCTTTATATAAGTTTAGGTATTAGACATATACAAAAGAATTGTGTGGTATGTATGTAAATGCCTATTTATTTTATTTTTTACCAGAATGAGGACTTGCCCTCCATATACATTAATGAAATGTAAAAAAAAAAAAAAACTGTCAATAAAAATAAACAAGAAGGGAAGTTCAAATAAATAATTAAAGAAGCAAAACTGATAGCTATCTGAATTTGTGGAAGCTCTCCAAAAAATAAATCAAATTCGCTCATAATAAAAACCAGTAATATCAAAGAGATGTATTTTTGGCTCCATCATTGGTAGTTGGAAGTAAGCAGACAAATTCAGTAAAGAATATATTCAAAGGCACAGAAAAAGATGTTGGTTGAATCTAAACCTTCGCTTTATAAATTAGTTCCAGTTAATATCTGCTGCCATTAGTCAAGAAAGAGCCTTTTATATGGTTAAAAACCTCCCTTAAAAGCTCTACACGCAATAGAATATTTATATGGTCATTATTTTTTTTTTCTAAAGAAAAGTTATTTNCAATAAAATACCTACTATGTTTGTTGTAAGTTAAAAGTAATCTCATGTGCACGTGTATTTCATTTTCCTGATGAAAACATGTAATATGAATTGTGTGGTATGTATTCGTAGTATATCTGTTTCTTCGTCGTATGCAGGTGTATATCATTTTCTTATAAAAGCATGTAATACCTACTATCGTGCTGTGATAGGAAAGATACGAGCGTTATAAAGGTTTAGGTATTAGACATATACAAAAGAATTGTGTGGTATGTATGTAAATGCCTGTTTATTTTATTTTTTACCAGAATGAGGACATGCCCTCCATATAAATTAATGAAATGTTAAAAAAAAAACTTACAATAAAAATAGACAAGAAGGGAAGTTCAAAAAAAATAAATAATAAAGAAGCAAAACTGATAGCTATCTGAATTTGTGGAAGCCCTCCAAAAAATAAATCAAATTCGCTCATAGTAAAAACCAGTCATATCAAAGAGATGTATTTTTGGCTCCATCATTCGTAGTTGGAAGAAGTAAGCAGCAAAATTCAGTAAAGAATATATTCAAAGGCACAGAAAAAGATGTTGGTTGAATCGAAACCTTTGCTTTATAAACTAGTTCCAGTTAGTATCTGCTGCCATTAGTTATAAATCATCTTAGTCAAGAAAAAGCCTTTTATATGNGAATATATTCAAAGGCACAGAAAAAGATGTTGGTTGAATCGAAACCTTTGCTTTATAAACTAGTTCCAGTTAATATCTGCTGCCATTAGTTATAAATCGTCTTAGTCAAGAAAAAGCCTTTTATATAGCTAAAAACCTCCCTTAAAAGCTCTACACGCAATAGAATATTTATATGGCCATTATTTTTTTTTTTCTAAAGAAAAGTTACTCAACTTTTACTCCCACTTTTTCCCAAATAAAATAAAGTTTTTATTCAGTTATTTTCCCAAAAAAATCGCGCAATGTCACGCCTCCACCTAGGAAACCCAGACGGACATTATCGTACACTATGAACCGACACAAGGACCCGCCACTACCAGTTGCTTCAATTCTCGCCATCTTCATCTGCACTCGAACCNCACTATAAACCGACACAAGGACCCGCCACTACCAGTTGCTTCAATTCTCGCCATCTTCATCTGCACTCGAACTCTCCAAATCGTTGATAACATTATTATTATTGCCTTTTTTTATTTAAATCCAACGTCATTATCGATCTTTTCCTAACTTTTATTTTCAATAATCAGTAATAAAGATGGCAAATCAATCAAGTTGTTTTAGATATTTGAAAAACCAAATAATCCAAATCAATATCGAAGACATGCATGCGGCCAGACTTGACGATACAAAAAACCGTATAAACAATGTCNTTTATATGGCTAAAAACCTCCCTTAAAAGCTCTACACGCAATAGAATATTTATATGGCCATTATTTTTTTTTCTAAAGAAAAGTTATTCAACTTTTGCCCCCACTTTTTCCCAAATAAAAAAAAGTTTATATTCAGTTATTTTCCCAAAAAAATCTCGCAATGTCACGCCTCCACCTAGGAAACCCAGACGGACATTATCGTACACTATGAACCGACACAAGGACCCGCCACTACCAGTTGCTTCAATTCTCGCCATCTTCATCTGCACTCGAACTCTCCAAATCGTTGATAACATTATTATTGCCTTTTTTTATTTAAATCCAACGTCATTATCGATCTTTTCCTAACTTTTATTTTAAATAATCAGTAATAAAGATGGCAAATAAATCAAGTTGTTATAGATATTTGAAAAACCAAATAATCCAAATCAATATCGAAGACATACATGCGACCAGACTTGACGATACAAAAAACCGTATAGACAATATTAAACAAAAATACTCAGCATAGGTAAAACCAAGCTGTATAGTGTCCTCGGAGCATAANAAAGATGGCAAATAAATCAAGTTGTTATAGATATTTGAAAAACCAAATAATCCAAATCAATATCGAAGACATGCATGCGACCTGACTTGACGATACAAAAAAACCCTATAAACAATATTAAACAAAAATACTCCGCATAGGTAAAACCAAGCTGTATAGTGTCCTCGGAGCATAGAAAGCCGGAATGATCGGTAATATGAATGGACGGTTAAGATCAGCATTTTGGTAGATCCAATGGCGGCGGTGGAAGTTTCTGATTTGGTAACTCGCCATCGAGCACTATCCAAGCCATTCTTAGCCCCCAACTCATGTGCACTTCGATGTGGCAATGCATGAACCACACACCTGTGATTATCATGTGTTAATATATAACATAAAACACAAAAAAGATATGAAAAAAAAGATGAGAATGTCTCATCAAAATTTAATCAAAATGAGTTTCAATAGTCATAAATTTATTTCAAAAGAAATAAAAAAAATAATTTAATTATTAATAATGAAAACTCATCTCAAAAGAAGCATTAAAGTTTGAACTACATTCTAATATTTAAATTCTAATAAAATAATATACCTCAAATTCTTTTAGAAGTACTTATTTTTTGAGAAACATAAAATAATAACATATAAAATAAGTACTCTCAAGTCTCACCAGGGTTATCGGCGAGGAATCGCAGTGCTACCCATCCACCCGACGGCACGCCAAACGTATTCCGCTCCACCGGATCCTTAAGATTAAACTTAGGCGGATCCCTCACNCATCTCAAAAGAAGCATTAAAGTTTGAACTACATTCTAATATTTAAATTCTAATAAAATAATATACCTCAAAGTCTTTCATAAGTAATAACTTTCTGAGAATAGAAAAGAATAACATATAAAATAAGTACTCTCAAGACTTACCAGGGTTATCAGCGAGGAATCGCAATGCTACCCATCCACCGGACGGTACTCCAAACGTATTCCGCTCCACCGGATCCTTGAGATTAAACTTAGGCGGATCCCTCACTGGATCATAATTCCCCGACCCCTGCCCTACAACAAAGAAATTGAACCCATGAAGATGCAACGGATGGCTCTCAATCCCCTGTATGCTCGTATCTTGCAGCACCACTTCCACCGACGTATTAAACTTCAAAACCTCCACCTTGGTAGCATTAACCACGAACGTATTATTCGGAGGTGCCCCCGTATAGTTAAAAGCGAACGGCGGATTCGCTGGAAAATCTGTCGTATAAACCTTTTCCGACNGTGGTATCCTATCTAGTGGACCAATTTATTCTACTAGGGTTTACAGTCTTTTAAAGTATTTGTTTAATCTCTAGATTAGAAACTTCAGCTAATCCACAAGTTTGAGGGTGATAAGTAGTAGATATTCTATGAATAATATTAAATTTTTTTGCCAATCTCTGAATATATTTATTTCTAAAATGGGATCCTTCGTCAGTAATAATCATCCTAGGCATTCCGTATCTAGTGAAAATAATTTTCATTAAAAAATCTTGAAACACTTTTAGTATCACAGTGAGGTAAAGCTTGTGCTTCAATCTACTTAAAGACAAAGTCTACTGCAATTAATATATATAAGTTTCCAAATGAAGGAATAAATGGTCCCATAAAATCTAATCCCCAAACATCAAAGATCTCAACTTCCAATATGAAATTTTGAGGCATTTCATTTCTTCTAGCTATATTGCCTACTCGTTGACATCGATCACAAGTTTTTATATATATATAAACATCTCTAAATATAGTAGGCCAATAAAATCCAGCTTGTAAAATTTTATAAGCAGTTTTATCGCTCCCAAAATATCCTCCAAATTCAGAATCATAACATTTTTGAATGATCAGTTCAGTTTCTTCATAAGGTACACATCTTCTCATAATCAGATCTTTACATTGTTTATATAAATAAGGCTCATCCCAAAAATATGCTTTTACATCATGAATAAATTTCCTTTGTTATTGCAATGTCAGCATAAGTGGCGAAATATCATTTACAATATAATTAACAATATCAGCATACCATGATATTTTCCACTCACTAACACTGTAAAGTTGTTCGTCAAAAACAATTGTCTGTNCAGATTGAAAGTAAATTAAGATTGAAGTGAAAAGATCATCACAATTTCTTAAATATTTTCATANCATACCTATTCTTTACTCTTTGGTCCAGGCATAAATAACATTGACTAATCCTATGCTTGGTTGCTGATTTTGTGGGTAGGATGGGAGGATACCGACTCTCACTTTAGAGCTCCCATGTTTTCCTCACCTGAGGGCTAACATCTACACATCAACACCCAAACGATAGGGCTGAAATGAGGATTTTAATCTGTCACTCTAAAATCTCTAATTCTACGTCTGATAGTAAAATTTCCCTATTTATTTGCACCCAACTTCCAAGGGCTTTGACCTCCCAGAATCTTGGATGTAATCTTTACTTTAGTTGTAAGCTCAACATATTTTAACAAATCAATTGGCCAGATTGAAAGTAAATTAAGATTGAAGTGAAAAGATCATCACAATTTCTTAAATATTTTCATATTTTCACCAATTCAAATCACCATTTCACAAATCTTGAGACAAGGAGAAAGACAGAGAAAACTACTCAGAACTCATGGGGAAAGCACAACAAAACTCGGAATTCATATATAAAATCAAAGTCATACAAACTATAACAAATAAATAACTTATCTCTAAATTTCTCCTCAAGAACACAACTTTAAGTTCCTCTGAATCTCCTCCTTTCTTTACAGCACACGGAATTCCTTTTCAAAGTAGCAAGGAGGAAGAAATCTCTCACTTTCCTTCCACTCTTACAATTTCTCGAAGAATTCCTCACCTTTACACGCTCTAGCAAGCTCTCTACACACTAATGAAACCTATCTCACCTCCAAGACTCCTCTATTTTCAGCCAAAATCTTCTCTTTAAAGATGTGGATGAGCTTTCCCAAGAGTTGCTTATGTACCTCTCCAAAATCCAGCCTTGTCCATTATACAAGTACACATAACCTTTGATCCCGCCGTCGGCGGCCTCGATGGCGCCGTCAGTGGCCTTTTAGAGATTTTGTCCTGTAGCCTCGGGAAAAGCTCGCCGTCGGCAGCGTTGATGGCGCTGTCGGCGCCCTAGTGCAATTCTCCACATTTTGGTCCTTTTTGCTCCAAATTCGTTCCTTTTTGCATCTTTTTGCTCAATTGACTTAATTCATCTTTCCTGCAACAAAACATCAAAAATACTTTTTCTTAAAGTGCAATATCATTAAAAATAGTATAAAAGAGGTACGAAAATCTCAGCATATTTTACTTTAGTCAAAATCCCCCAAACTTAACTATTACTTGTCCTCAAGTAATTTTAGTACTATATAAAAGTTATGATCTACTGCAATAATATTTTAATTCAGAAATACTATAAGTTTGATTTAGATAAATATCATAGTGAGATTTTTAGAAAAAATTCAAGTAATTGAATTAACTCTGTAGCCATTAGATTTTCTAGTCATC
>JXCR01140175.1:189637-276150 GCA_002079205.1 Phalaenopsis hybrid cultivar | reverse complement strand
TTTTAATTTTTTTTCTTTTTCTGATTGTTTTAACAGTTCTTTCTAATTCAGAGTCATAGGGCAATAGTTCTTAAGAACCTGAACTACACATACACTAACATAAAATACACAAAAAATAAAATACTATAATAATATATTCTTACAACAACTCTTAAAGTTTAAATAAGACTTTCTAAAATAGAAATTTGCTTTCAATAAATTTTTTAATTCCCCGGTAATGGNTGTGATTCTTTCCAATTGTTGATTGAGACAATACCAGCTCGGTTCTTACATGTTCTCACAATAAATTTTAACTTCTAGACGGGCCAGATCAAGAAGTAAATTAAATGCATGGAATTAAGTCATCAAAACTTTTTCCAACATTAAAGATTAATATTGTCCAAAACTTCAATCCAACACTTTAATTACTTATCATTTTAAGGAGAAGGATAAAAAAAACTCTCAANTGTGATTCTTTCCAATTGTTGATTGAGACAATACCAGCTCGGTTCTTACATGTTCTCACAACAAATTTTAACTTCTAGACAGGCCAGATCAAGAAGTAAATTAAGTGCATGGAATTAAGTCATCACAACTTTTTCCAACATTAAAGATTAATACTGTCCACAACTTCAATCCAACACTTTAATTACTTATCATTTTAAGGAGAAAGATAAAAAAAACTCTCAAAATTCATAGAGAAAACAAAACCACACTATAGTAAAAAAGTAGAAATCATTTTCAAATAACAAAATCCCGATTAAAATCTTTAAAAACAAAGATAAAAACTTATCTCAAATCCTCCACCAAACTCTTGAAGTTCCTTTGAATCTCTTCTCTTTTACAACACTTTAATCTCAAATCCTCCACCAAACTCTTGAAGTTCCTTTGAACCTCTTCTCTTTTACAACACTCTTGACTCTCACAATAAAAATAAAAACAAAAAAGATAAAGTAAATTTGTGGTGCTTGAAAATCTCTCCAAATGTTTTTTTCAAAACTCCCCATTTGTATCACTTTTCACAACTCTTAAAAAATTCTCAACTTTCTTCTTTTATAAATCTCCAAGTGGTGCCTTGGTAACTCTTTAAAATGTGTCCCAATTCGATGTATTCTCCAAAGGATGTCTCCTTTCATAAGCCTTTTAGTCATATTTTTGTTTCTAGTGGTCATAATCACCATCTTTAGCCAATAGGTGTCTCAAATGTCTCTTCAAAATTTGGTAAAATGAATTAAATTATCAAATGATTGCCTTTGGTGCTTAAGCGCGGGGCCTTCGGAGCTTAGATGCAGCCTTCTCTGTTTTACCGGTGCTTAAACGCCAGATCTGGCGCTTAGATGCCAAAACTCTTTTGCACCATTTTCACATTTTCGCTCCAAATTTGATCATTTTCCACTCCTTTTAGAATTGTTCATCTTTTTACTTGTACATTAAAGAAAAATACACAAATACCTTTTATTAAAGCGCAATATCTCAAAATTGGTATAAAAATGGGTCTAAAAACACTATATATTTTAGGTGTATCATCACTCTAGATCCAACCAATTCTACATCCATCAAAACTTATCCTCCTATTTATTTACACTCCCCCTTATGTGATCGTAATGGCTCTGCCTATAATGAAGTGTGGTAAACATTTGTTGGGTAAAATTATAGGCCACCCAGGTCATTATGTTTCTCAATAGATTTTAACCTCACAAGTGATAAGTTTGCAAAGTAAATGAAGATTCAGTGAAACTACCATCATAATTTTTAGGAGAAAAAAGAAATCTTTAAATCATTCTCATCCCACAAGATTAAGTCCCACATAAAAGAATAAATAAAGAATACTACTCATAATTTATGAAGATTGAACAAAAACAAAACATTTGTATTGAAATTCAAGTCTTACAACAAAAACTCAAACACAAATACAAAATAACTTATGTCTTCTCTCCAAGCAAACTTTTGGAGTTCCCTCTATGCAATCTCCAAACTTCATCACACTAAAACACACTCACACTTACACTTGAATACAAAATATGAAAAACCTAACTTATTATAGCTTCCCAGTTGAAATTTTGAGGCTAAAAAACATCTCTAAGTTTGGCCAAATCCTTCTCATTAAATTGAAAATAGAAAATAACCAAGGGTTGCTTCAAACACCCATCCAAAATTAGGTCAAATTTGATGTATCTTCTAAAAAGGTAGATCTGGCTCCATAGCGCCAATCTGGGGGGCTACAGCACCCTTTTCACCCATCTATGGAGTTATGGCGCCAAGGGGTGGTGCTATAGCGCCACACAAAAATCATCATTTTTGCTCCATTTTTTCCACATTTTCTTTAAATGTCCATTTTATATAGCTGAAACAAAAAACATGCAAAATACCTTCCTTTAAAGTGTAATATCATCAAAAAGTGTACATAAAAGACTTATAAAACATGCACTAAAAATATATTATTTTAAGGTGGATCACTCATGAAGTATGCTCCAAGCTTTACATCGTGATGATTGAAAATTCAAGGTTTAAATTTAAAGTGTTCATGCAGATAGTTTGGTCGTTGTTTTATCAACCAGACTACTGTTCTCCTATTCTAAGATGTATTGCATGTAATATGCATATACGGAAGAACAATGGGAGTGTAGTACATACAAGAAGGCAATAAAACATAACATTGCATAGTTGGCCCCTACTACTATTGTAAAAGGGTTAGTACATTAATATAAAGAAGTGCAGGAAATTTAAGCAAACTTTTGAAACATAAATAAATCATGAGAAAATTCAATATGAGAAAACCCTTTTCAAATCATGAGTAAAACCCAAATTGAATAAAACCAAATCTGTTATTACATATGAATGACCGGGGTTAAGTGTAAGACTTTAGTAAATGTGGGGTATCAGAGCTGTGTTATATGCTTTATGATTCCAACTTTGAGTAAGAACTACCAACCCAATAATTCAAGGAGGGCAATCACTGACCTTGATCCAAGTAATTAATTTGTCGACTGATCCCGACTTACTATATAAATGTAAAATGCGATGTATGTGATTATATTTTTAATCTCCTTAATAGTGATTCTCAATTTGTAACAAAGCTAAAAACTTGATCTAAAGAAAAAGCTAGGTAAATCTTTCACGGTAAAGAAAATAAGTATACAGTTATAATATTTAAATATGTGATACTACACAAGTATATGTATCATTATCAAGTAATATAGGACTTTTTGATTAAGCCCCGACTATCGAACCAATATAGAAAATAGCAATATGAACTTTAGTAATTTAGAAGTTTTAGATGACAAAAATCTACTAAACAAAATATTCTTACTTAAACTTAAGATGCTGTAGTAGGAACGAAAATTTGATTCTTTTTGTAATTTTTAGTTTATGAAAATAAAGAAAGCAACTAATTAACTTAACTAACTACTTACAAGATGAAGACTATATAAATAAAATATCTTTTTCCTTATCATGAATCATTAATAAGCATAGAAATTATGTTGTGGAAGTATGTTAAATGTGTTGTGCCAAATTGAAGCAATTACATTCTTTATCATTACTAGAGATGCTATAAATAATATTGGCTAATCTATAGTTTGAATAGTCTTAAAAACCGGTTAGGTAGGAAAGATACCAGCTCTCAGTCTAGAGTTCTCTCTTCTCCCTCCACCTGGGGGCTAACATCTCGTATCAAAACCTAAAACTATAAATCAAATTGAGGACTTTAGCCTATCACTCTAAAGTCCTCTAATTTTACGCACTTGAAGAGTTTATTTCCCTATTTATTTGCACTCAACCCCATGAACTACATTCTCATTCATGAAATCAATATGTGATTCTAACCATTTGTTCACTGAGACAATACCATCTTGGATCTTACATGTTCTCACAACAGGTAATAACATCTTAATTGGCCAGATCAAGAAGTAAATGAAGTGAAAGGTCTTAAATCATCACAACTTTTTCCAACATTGAAGTCTAATACTTCACACATCCTTTAAACACTTAATCACTTATCATTTTAAGAAAAGATATAAAGAAAACTACTCAGAATCCATTGAGAAAACACAATCACACATGAGTTTAAAAGTAGAAGTCATGCACACAAACAAGAAATTTAGATTAAAACCAAGTGTAGTCACAAAGATAAAAACTTATCTCAAATTCTCTCCACCAAATGCCTTGAAGTTCCTTTTAATTCTCTTCCTCACTCACAATACAAACTAACACTCAAAATAAAAAAAAGTGGCGGTGATGATGGGCAGCGGAATGATGGCTGTAAAATTTGATGGGTGACTGACCTCTTCTCTTGGATAATCTAAGTTTTTTCTTATAACAATCCAAGGGGTACCTTGGTGTCTCTTCAAAAAGGTGTCTCCATTCGATGAATCCTCTAGAAGTTGCCTCCTTAAATGCCAATTGAATAAATTTTCATGTCCATGGGATATTTCCCACGTTTTTACCAAGGGTTGCTTCAAACACCTCTTCAAAAAATTGTTCAAATTTAATAAATAATCACATAACTACTTCTGGTGCTTAAGCGCGGGGTACTTGGTGCTTAGGCGCGGCTCTCTGGCGCAGAGGCGCGAATCTNTTATATTATGGAAAGACGTGCTTAACTTTTCTAATGTACTATAAGAAACACATTTTTTTATACAATTGGAACAATCAATCAATAAGTTTTTGATGCAATTAATGGTGATTAGCTCGACTAGCATATACTCTATTTGTGCTCGGCTCAAAAATTAACATGCTGTACACAAACTTTTTTTTTACTCGTTAATAATGTTGAGCTCGTTTGTATTTGGCTCAATAATAACAAACTCAGCTGACCGGAAGTTCATAACTCATTCGTGTTTGGGCTGCATATGCCCATACATTCTTCTCATATACCAGTTTTGGCATAGTAATAATATATGTAGTATGATCTCATAGATGTTCATCATTCTTAATATTTTCCTCATCTTTCATGGAACAATAGGAAGAGGTGGTTGATGGATCTCTAGAGTTCCTCATCCTCGCAAGTGATGGACTGTGGGATGTAGTCTCCAATGAGGTAGTTCTGAATTTTTAGTTATAAATGTTAGCATGGATCACATTCCTCTGAAAATAATAGCTTTGTGATGTCTGCATGCAAACTAACCCAGGAGGCTGTAGCCATGGTCAAACCCATTGAAGACCCAGAACAGGCTGCAAAGAGCCTGCTGCAGGAGGCTTCCCTTAGGGGAAGTGCTGACAATATAACCTGTGTCGTCGTGCGGTTTCTTGGTTGCATTAGTGAGGATAACACTCACAGCGTACAAGAGCAGTGAGGTTGGAATAAAATTCACTTATAAAGCTTTTCTCTAGTAAAGCAAAAGGCATCAGAGGAAGGTATGTTTTGCATATTTCAGTACTGCAAGCAATGAAAAGGAATTGATTTTGCTAGCTCAAGGTAGGTTTTTTTCTGGAACGGCTGTTGCTTGAAGGACGTAATGTTTTTCTTTTCTCAATCTAATCTCTTAGGTTGTAATGAATTTGTTTCTAAATAGAGCCCAGTTTGGTGTCGACATGCTTCTGAAAACTATCTGGTGATTTGTTCTGTTGATCGTGTATATGCTTCTTATATACATTTTTTTTCAGGTCAAACTTTTAGAGTTGGTTTTGGTTTTATTCATTTTAGGTTCTGGTGAAAGCCTTAAATTCACATTTCTGATTTAATTTTTTTAGTTTGATTTTTTGCATTTGTTTTCAGTTTTTTTTTTAAAGGAAGATTTACATTCTACCTCTCAATTCTTGCATATTTCATATCTAACATCTAAATTTCAAAGTTTTCATAGATGCCACCTTACCTATACATTCAAAGGTGTGTTTCACTTTTTAAAAGTTGAAATAGTGGCACTTTTGATGTGATATGGAAGATTTGGGTGGCATAAATGTAAAAAGTAAAGGTTTCAGTGTTATATAATAATTGGGTGGTATGTAATGTATGTAAATGACTCATTTTTATTATTAGAATTGCAAGCATCTTAAAATATTTTAAATATCTATTAATCTTGAATCTGTTACAATTTGAAGTAACTAGTAGGAAATGATACTTTTTTAAGGCCTGTGTCCACCATGAAGAGGAAAAAGGGGAAGGTATTAACGTATATACCACACAATCCGTATGTGCATCAAAACTTTCTTATTTGCATAGAAAATACTCGAATCCTTAATATCATATAAAAAATATTACTACTACTAACTTTTTGTAACGGAAATATACCTTCTCATGGATAGGTTGACAATAAAGTGTTATACATGTTAATATCAAATTTTAGGTTCAAGATATGTAAATAAATAAGAACATTAGGGTATGTCTAGATTTCTGAAAAATGAAGCTGCAAAATGTGATACCAAGTGCAATGGTTATATAGGATTTAGTTTTAGGTGCAAAATCTGTAAATAATTGAGAATTGTCTAGTATGTGTTACATTTTGCAAATAAACATCGTTGCGAAATGTGGCTCTTAGGGTGGCATGGCGTTAATTGTGTTATTATTTTTTAAATTATATCTATTAGTATTACGTCTTATTTTATTTTTATATTTATTGAGTATTACATGCTGATTTAAATTTGTTTTCCTACATAAATTTGAATAACTTTTATTGAACGATCTGCTAGTTGCAGAATTATAGTGGTAGGGGTTATTTCTCGTAATCCCAATCTCTTAAATACTAATAATAGCATAAGGTTGATGTTTGCTTCTAGATCACATAAAGCTTTCTCATAAAATTTGTCTCCTATTGCACATGGAATTGTAAAACTATCAAGATCTTTAAGTTTTTCATGAAGCTTTTTATGAATTATAGCACTGCACTCCTTACTAAGTGGAACTGTTTCAATATCTTCAAATTTTCTTTTCTTGTTAAAAATATCTTTCATAAACTTTACATAGCTTGACATTTGTTCTAGAGCTTCAACAAATGGAATATTAATTGTAAGCTTCTTAAAAAATTTCAAAAATTTTGAAAATTGTTTATCTAACTTTTGTTATCGAAGCCTCTGAGGAAATAAAGGTGGTGGTTTTTCTAAATCAACTTTAAGTGGAGAAATAGGTCTCTTTAAACCTTTCGGAGCGTCCTCTTTTAGTTCTTCAATCTCTTCTCTCTACTTTAGTCTCTTTTTGAACTCTACCTTCCAATTCTCTTCCACTTTTTAGTTGAATAACTTTTACTTGCTCTTTATTCTGGTTTTTCAGATTTACTTTTGTATTACTAATAAGTGTTCCTTGGGATCCGTTAATGAATTTGCTTGTCCCAATTGATTCTCAATATTTCTAATTATAGCTCATTGACTTTATAATTGATTTCCCATTTGTAACACCACTTCTTTTATAGACAATTTCTTCTACTTAAATTGTGGATTATTGTTAAAACCTGAAGGATACGTAGGTCTATAATTATTATTCGTTTGGTTGTTCTAGTTTCTCAATGTGTTTACTTGATTGTTCACCCATTGTTGATTACTACCACACGAAGTATTATTCTAGTTAAAGTTAAGATGGCTCTTCTAACCTGGGTTATAATTATTTGAATATGAGTTATTCTGCTTATTGTTTATGACATTCAAAGTTTCTAATGATGCTTGAGAATCTACTATTTGACATAATTAATTCTCTTCAATCATGAAAATTGGTTGAGAAAAATTCATTCTAAATTAGTCTAACTTCCTTGAAATTGCTGCAACTTGATTTGCTAGCATGGAAAAAGCAGCAGTTTCATTAATATTGGCTACTTTCTTAAGATTTATTCTTTCAGAAGGCCATTGAAAATTATTTGTAGCAATTTCTTCAATTAAATCATAAGCGTTATGAACTGATTTTGACATCAATGAACCATCAGCAACGACATCGATAATAGATCTAAGAGATCTAACTAATCCATTATAAAACGTTTGAATTATTAATCAATCTAGTATAGCATGGTGTGGACACTTTCTTAAGAGTTCTATAAATCATTCCCATGCTTCATAAATAGATTCCCCTTCAAACTGACAAAAAGATGTAATATCATTTCTAAGCTACGCAGTTTTTTATGGTGGAAAATATTTAGTAAGGAATTTCTGCTCTAAATCACTCCAAGTTCTGATAAATTCAGATGATAATGAAATTTAACCACATCTTAGCTTTATCTCTCAATGAGAAAGGAAATAATCTAAGTCTTATAACATCATCTGATACACCATCATATTTAAATGTATCACACAATTCTAGAAAATTGGCAAGATGTAAATTTGGATCTTCAGTTGGTGCTCCCTCAAACTGATTATTCGATATCATTGGATAATAATAGGTTTAAGTTCGAATGAATTAGCCACTATAACGGTTTTTTGAATACTACAATGAAGTTCATCAACCGTAGTTTGTATAATCTCTTAAATGTCTAAACTCTTCAACATTTTGATTATTTCGATTTGTCATTTCTTGATTTTTTTTAGTATTTTTTTAATTTTTTAATTTTTCTAATAGTTCTTTCTAATTCAGAATCGTAAGACACAAGTCCTGCGGAACCTGAACTACACATACATTACTATAAAAACATATAAAATGAAATAAAATAAAATAAAAATAAAAACACAAACAAGAACTTTATATAAAAACAACACTATAATATTCCTACAATAAATCTTAAAGTTTAAATAAAACTTTGTAAAAATAGAAATTTTCCTTTCTAAAAACTTCTTTTTGAAAATTTTTGCAAATTTCTGTAATCTAAATCTTTTTTTTTTAACCTCCCCGACAACGGTGCCAAAAATTTGATCACGACTTTCTATATAGATGTAAAGTGCGATGCATGTGATTATATGTTTAATAGTTATTCTTAATTTGCAATAAAGTCAAAAAGCTTGATCCAAAGTAAAAGCTAGGTAAGTTTTCTACTATGAAACAAATAAGAATACAATTATAATCTTTAAATATGAGATATTACGCAAGTATACATATCATTATCAAGTAATATATGACTTTTTGATTAAGCCCCGAATATCAAACCCACATGGAGATTAGCAATATGCACTTTAAAAAACTAGAAATTTTAGAAATTTTAGAAATTTTAGATGACAAAAATCTACTTGCCAAAATATTCTTACTTAAAACTTAAGATGTTAAAATAGGAATGCAAATTTGATTCTTTTTGTAATTTGGGTTTATGAAAATAAAGTNCAGGATTGTTCACAATATGCACAATTAAGTAACAAACTTATATTTCAAAAAGAAAATTACTTAAACTAAAGAGATTATCACAGTAATTAAAGTTCAATTTTTTTTGGTATTTTTGATATTTTGACAATATAATAACAACTTCTAAAGATAACTTGAGTTTTTGTAAGATAAGAAGCATTGAATATGAAATATCTTTTTCCTTGTCATGAATTAGTAATAAGTATAGGAATTTTGTTGTGGAAGTATGCAAAATTGCATTGTGCCAAATAGGAACAACATTATTCTTTACTTTTACTAGAGATGCTATAAAGAATATTGACTAATTTAAAGTTTGAATAGTTCCGAAGACCGACTAGGTAGGGAAAATATCAGCTCTCATTCTAAAGTTCCCTTGATTCCCTCCACCTAGGGGCTAACATCGCTTATCAAAACGTAAAAAAATAAACCAATTTAGGGGCTTTAAACTGTCACTTTAAAGTCCTCTAAATCTACACCCTTCAAAAATTATTTCCTTATTTATTTGCACTCAATCATATGAATGACATTCTCATCCATACAATCTCATGTGATTCTTTCCAATTGTTGACTGTGACAATACCATCCCAGTTCTTACATGTTCTCACAATAAATTTTAACATTTGATGAGCCAAATCAAGAATTAAACGATGTACATGGAGTTAAATCATCACAAATTCTTCAAACATTAAAGATCAATACTCTCCACAACGTCCATCCAATACTGTATTTACTTATCATTTTAATGAAAAAAGATAAAAAAACTACTCAGAATTCATGGAGAAAATAAAACCACACTTTAGTTTAAAAGCATAAATCAAGTCTCAATTAAAACCAAATANATTTGCAAGATGAAGGCAGTATAAGTAAAATATTTTTTTCCTTATCATGAATCAGTAATAAGTAGAGAAATTATGTTATGAAAGTATTTTAAATGTGTTGTGTCAAATATGAGTAATAATATTCTTTACCTTACTAGAGATGCTATGCAGAACATTGGTTAATCTATATTTTGAATAGTCTTGAAGATCGGTTAGGTAGGGACGATACTAGCTCTCACTCTAGAGTTCCCTCTTCTCCCTCCACTTGGGGGCTAACATCTCATATTAAAATCTAAAACTATACATCAAATTGGGGGGCTTTAGCCTGTCACTCTAAAGTCCTTTAATTCTACACCTTTGAAAAGTTTATTTCCCTATTTATTTGCACTCAACCTCATGAACTACATTCTCATCCATGAATCAATATGTGATTCTAAACCATTTGTTGACTGAGACAATACCATCTCAAATCTTACATGATCTTACAACAAATATTAACATCTTAATTGGTCAAATCAAGAAGTAAATGAAGTGCAAGCTTTCAAATCATCACAACTTCTTCCAAAATTGAAGCATAATACTTCACACAACTTTCTTTCAACACTTAATCACTTATCATTTTATGAAAAAAGATAAAGAAACTTACTCAGAATCCATGGAAAAAACATGACTACATATGAGTTTAAAAGTAGAAATCATGCACAAAAATAAGAAATCTAAATTAAAACCAAGTATAGTCACAAAGATAAACACTTATCTCAACTCCTCTCTTCTAAATGTCTTGAAGTTCTTTTTAATTCTCTTCCTTCCCTCCCAATACAAACTAAACACTTAAAATAAAAAAGAAAGTGGCCGGCGGCGGCTGCGACTTGGATGGATTACGGCTGTAAAATCTGATGGGTGGTTGGCCTTCTGTCTTGCTGATCCAAGCCTTCTTTAATAAAAATCCAAAAGGTGCTTTTGTGTCCCTTCAAAATGTGTCTCCATTCAACGAATCTTCTAGAAGTTGCATCCTAAAAAGCCAATTGAATGAATTTTCATGTCCATGGGATATTTCTCATGTTTTTACCAAGGGTTGCTTCAAACATCTCTTTGAAAATTCTTCTAAATTCAATGAATCATCAAATAACTACTTCTAATTCTTAAGCATGGGGTATCTGGCACTTAGGCGCGAGCCTCTAACGCTTAGGTGTCCTAGTTCATTTTTGCTCCAAATTTGACCCTTTTTTACTCCTTTTAGTATTTTTCATCCATTTGATTGTACCTAAAAGAAAAACACACAAATACCTTTCATTAAACCGCAGTATCTCAAAAATAGTTATAAAAATGTGTATAAAAATACTATATATTTTAGGTGTATCAGTGGTGCTTCTCAGTTTGGCATTTTTCGGCAACTAAGGTGGCCAACCGAACTAGGGGAGCTCTCCATCTAGCTCAGGGAACCCGGTGCTGGAGATTGGTGAAGTCAATTATGGGTTTCCATGTGTAAAGGTATTGGACCAAACTAGAAAAGGGTTAAGCCAATTTATGGGGGACTTGGCTCACGCTTAGCCGACATGGCTTGCACCAAATTGGGAGAGTGAGAAAATCAAGCTTGAAAGGGTTTCCATGAATTCCATTTGGAGTTGATTAAATCATGTCATCTTAAACAAAGGGCTTGATTAATTTGATTGATGTGATGAGGGGAAGGGTTAATTTTGTCATGCGGGCTTTTTTTCATTTCAAACGAAATTGAAGTTTGGCTTGGTTTTTTGTGCTTTTAAGAGTGGTGATGAGAAATTGATTTTGGGCTTTTAATTTGATTTAAATGGTATTGAAAATTGGTCATGTGGAATTTCATGAGCTCTTGAATCCATCATGATGAAGTTTAGGACATAATGTGGTGAAATTGAATTTAATTTATGGGGTTCAAATTTAGAGTAAATTGGCTTGAGGTGGATTTGAGTGAATTTGGATTTAGACTTCGAAAATTTTGAATTTGGGTTTGGAATTGAGTAGGATTGGGTTTGAATATCAAATTGAGTGGAATTGGGGTGAATTTGGTGCAAATTGGGGTAATCAGGGAATTTTGGTGGGAATCAGAGATTTTGATCAAAATTGGACATTTTTGTCAATTTGGGGAATTTTGCCAATTTTTTGCAATTTTGAGTAGGTTTAGGTAATTTGGGAGAATTTTGAATGATTTTGATGTCAAATTAGGTATTTGGACAATTTTGGGGATTTTTGGAAAATTGGTGGTATTTTGGTCATTTTGGCTATTTTGGGTAATTAGGGTAAATTTTGGTGATTTAGGGTTTAGGATAACCCTTGGGTGTATTTGGATTGGATTTTGGCTAAATTGGATGAGTTGGGACAACTTTGTGGATTTTTGGAATTTTGCTAACTTTTGAGTAGGTTTTGGGTTATGGATGTGGTGATGGGGTGTGAGGTGTGTGTGTGTGAGTGTATATGTGAATGTCCAAGTCACAAGGGTCTCCCTAAGCTCTTGATCCTATGAGAAATCATCTTTTGAGTTTTCACCCGCTGTTCTCAACCACCAAAGTGCTGGAGGTATAAGACCACCCCTTTGGAACTTCAAAAAAAGAGCCAGGAAGTTATTTGAATTTATAGGTGGAGTGGGTTTCATCAATAGTCTTCTAGGATAGTCAATAGGAAAGTTAGGGGTGCTCAATTTATATAGGGAGCCATGGCTGCCATCAGGGCAAGCTAGGGTGGCCGAGAGGACACTCAAGTGGAGGGATAAACAACGCAATTTGCCAATAGGAGTGAGCTAGCTCAGGGAGTCCTAATTTTGGGTTTTAGCCATTTGGGACCTCTCGGGCATGTTGTTTTCTAGCCACTAGACTGACTGACCATGGCTGAGCTAGTGCTAGCTACGTTAGGGAGTTTAGTGGAGTTAATGGTGAAAACCTTGGGAGCTTGGAAGGCTGGTTGGTAAGATCTCATTGGTTTAGCCAATTTTAGGAAGAAATCCCCTAATTCAAAGGACCCTTGGTCCATGGCACCGCTAGGGTGGGCTAGGTGGGTCTTGGCTGGCTATTAGGGTCTAAATGTGGCTGTGGTGGCCAAGGTTGGGCTAGACCAAGTGGCTTAAGGTGAATTTAGTGTTTGGGTTCAAGACCATGGTTTAGACTTGGACTTGGGTTTGGGCTTGGCTAGAGTTTAGATTTAGGTCAATTGAGGGTTCAACTTAGTGTAGAATATTGTCATGAGTGATTGGGAAGTCAATTGAGTGGAAATTGAGAGGTTATGAAGTTTAATTTGGAGGAATTTGGATTTTTGAGCAAAATTGGGGGTTTTGAGTTAAATTGGATTTGGGTTAGGTTTGTGTTAGGGTTGAGTTTGGTTCTAGGCCAATTGAGGGTTCAAATTGGTCTAGGGGAGTGTTATGAAAAGTTTAGGATTCAAAATTGGGGAAATTGGATTGGTTATGCGATTCAATTTAATGGAATTTTAAGGTATGGTTAACTTGGGGATTTTGGCCCAAAATTGAAATTAGTGTTTGTAGGTTGGTTCAATTGGGCTCCAAATTGATTTAGGGTGGGATTAGAATGTTAAAATTAAGTTTGGAATTGAAATTGGGTGAGATTGATATGAATTTTGTGGAAATTGAAGTTCATTTGGGGACTTTAAGCATTTAGGGGCAATTTGGGAATTTTGCCTAAATTTGGTGGATTTGGGGACAATTGGAGTCAATGAGTGGTTAGGATTGTTTTTGGGGACATTTAGGGTGAATTTGGAAATTTTGAAGCATGAGGGGTATTTTGGTAAGTTTGGCAATTTTTGGGGGTATCTTGGGAATTTTGAGAAATTTGGGGTGTTTTCGGCAATTTGAGTGGTTTAAAATGGTTTGAGATGATTTTTGAAGAGAATTTAAGAATTTGTGCAATTTTAGGAAAATTAGGGTTTTAGGGGCATTTTGATAATTATGGAAAAGTTTAAGGGCAAAGGGTCAAAATTGGGTATTTGAGCAAAATTGAGATTCAATGAAGAGGCTAATCACAAAAGTACCTATATGGTGCCATGAGACCAAGGAAATCCTCTATTTTAGCTCCTCCATGTGTTGGTCCTAGCTATCTTTGCCAAAGGTTTAAGGGTTTGGGGGACCATCCACATGAGTTTTCAAAAGAGCAGGGAATCAGGCAAAACATGCTTGGTTTACGATTTTAGGTTGTGAGTGAAAGTGAGGGGTTCAATTGTGTGTTTGTGAGACTGAACAAGACCACACTACCCTGGGCTAACCCTAAGGCCAGACAGTCTTATGGGGACTCCTCTTAAGCTTCCCTATGCTGGTTCTATCCTATTAAGTACTAGAGGTTAGAACCAAACATGTGGAACTTCAAGAAAAGCAAAGAGATGTTTTTAGAATTTCTAAGGGGGTACGGTTCCATTACTAGTTTTCTAGATCCTAGGCTTCTAAAAAAGAAAGACTAGACCTCAACAAAAGTGAGGTCAACAAGCCCAAAATGATGCGTATACCTCATTTGAAAGAGGAAAATGCAAAGAGTCCAATAGTGCAATTAGTTTTGAAAAAGGCGGCGTCTAGCTCAATTGATCTTAATTTGAGGTAGTCATGTGATCATGGGTGATTATGACAAACAATTTTGACTGTAACTCATCTCGTAAATAAAACACAAGAAATTTAGCGATGCTATTAATTTTTGTATGAAAGTGAGCCCCATATTAAGATATTTTAGGTCAAAATGTGGGCCCAATTGTAGGATAGAAAATTTTGATAAATTTTGACAAAGAAATTTTTAGTTGGGTTTTAATGGATTAAATTAAGTTTTTTTAGCTTAAATTTTGCTTGTTTAAGGTTTGGCTTCATATTAAGTCCATCTTGACTTGATTACGAGGCATGTTCTTGTTATTATTGAAATTATCATGGGTTTAACGAGCCTCGAAAGAGAGTCCAATTTGAACATGGAGGAGTTCATTTAAAAAATTTTGATGATCCAGGTGCACTCGCAAAGTTCATTTTAAAAATAACATTTTATTGAAAGAATTTTATGTTGTACTATTTTAATGCATAAAAATACAAAATATAAAATTTTACATAAAAAAATGTGACCATGATAGTCAAACTAGTTTTCACGCTCTTCACATGAGATTATGAACATTTTGTAACTTAAAGAATTTAATTTTGATCATCGGATTGATTTATGGAAAAAATGATAATTTTAGGGTGTTGAAGCACTATTCATGTTTGAAAAGTTAAACTGAAAAGTTTCACATAAAAATTATAGCATATAATCATGAAACTTATTTGTAGGATCTTTATATGTGATAATAAATATCATGCCACATTCAGAATGGGGGGTCAACTTAAGTGGCGTTCAATTGGATTTAAATTAAGAAAAATGGTAACCGAAAAGTGAGGTCAATAATAGAAACCAAGAAAGCTAGCCTCATCTTAACCAGTGAACCACTCTTCAAAGAAGCAAAACAAAATTTCCTATTTCAATCTTTAATCCTATTCTCAAGGATAAGAAGTTGGACCCCAATCTTTGAGAACTGGATGAATTCTTTCTCATTGACCCTTATGGCAAATAGCCCTCTGAGAAGGCCAATCGATTACTAAATCTTCAACACCTCATGTACACGACCAACACAGTGAACCCAACAAATGAATTTAACATTATTTAAGTTGGTTCAACACCATAATCATAATAATTAAAGATGATTTCCACCAGCTCCTGACAAAGTAATAATTGTAGCACAAGAGAAGAAAAATCTATTATAATACATCGAGTTTGCCATTTCCTCTTTATTTGATGTCGTAAGGAAGTTGGAGGAATCAAAGACGTATTCTAGTCTGGCCAATGTAGAGCCAATTTAATGGTCTTGTAGAGCATCTTAGCTTGGCTTAAGTTAATGATCACAATGAATGCATGTGATCACCATGTAAAGAAACAAACATGGAGAAAATAATGAGCGTAAAAACATGGATTGGAAGAGCGACACAAGTGGAATAATCATAATGGAACCCTTTTTTATAATGTAAGAGACCATAATTGACGACTATAATAAGGTAAAAAAAACAGGGTGCTAGATACAGAGAGTAACATTTAATAGAATAGTCAAGTCATCGCATAAACCAAAGCACCAAAATTATATCCTTTATACAATTAAATCATAAATTTTTTTTAATGTGATTTTGTTTAAGTAAATTTAAGCAATCGCAATCAATCAAGAAAAAAAATAAAATTTCTATATAAGGAATTGAAATGATCTTGATAAATAGTCAACCAAATTATTCTTTTTTTATTAGAAACCCTCCCCCAGCCTTAAAATAGTTTATGTGACTTGACTCAGCCTGGTCTTGAAGAACAAAACATTTTATTACAAGCCCTAGATCACCTCCCCCACAGCATCTGATTGTATATTCAAGCTCAGTTGACCAACATTTTTTGTGAGATATTCATGGAATCAAGGTTTACTGCAAGTAAAATGCACTATAAAAATATAGAAGGGATGTGAAAACAACATATATTTCTCCTTACATTCATAGACTAATAAGATGCTTTACAAATTCTCTAATCTGGTTTAATGTCAGATATCTGATACTGTATGTGTCATATTTAACTAACCTAGACTTCTTGGTGCTGGTGCCCCCACAGTCAATTGTCATCTACAAAGGAGGATCCTTAGTCAGATTATCGATTGGTGAGTCAAACTTTATGATAGTTATAAAAAGGAGAAAATTAAATTTAAACAAATTATAATCCCCTTCCAAAGAAATCCTGCTTATTACCACAATAACATGGCTCTGAGTTAATTTTTTTCCTCTTACTCTTNTAAAATAGTTTATGTGACTTGACTCAGCCTGGTCTTGAAGAACAAAACATTTTTTTACAAGCCCTAGTTCACCTCCCCCGTAGCATCTGATTGTATATTCAAGCTCAGCTGACCAACATTTTCTGTTAGATATTCATGGTATCAAAGTTTACTGCAAGTAAAATGCACTATAAAAATATAGAAGGGATGTGAAAACAATATATATTTCTTCTTGCATTAATAGACTAACAAGATGCTTTACAAATTGTCTGATCTGGTCTAATGTTGATATCTGATATTGTATGTATCATATTTGACTAACCTAGACTTCTTGGTGATGGTGCCCCCACAGTCAATCGTCATCTACAAAGGAGGATCCTTAGTTAGATTATCGATTGGTGAGTCAAACTTTATGATAGTTGCTCCCACAAGAGTCATCATTGATGTATCTCTCGTTGAAAGCAAGTCTCCCTTCCTCCGCTACATCACCAATTTGTATCATTTATGGTCGCTCAAACACATCCTTTTATTTAACAAACGTCGCAACAACTCTTCAACTTGGATGTTTTTGATTGCCATGGCATATCAAGCGAATGTTAAATAACCAATTCTGACGGCGGAAAAAAGAAGATGAACTGCAAATGCGCTCAACATACGTCTCATTGTTTTATTTATATGAGTCAAAATCCAGAATTTGATGCACGTCATAAGTGGCATTTAAATTTTATAATAATTCAATGTATTAATTCTCTAATTTTTATTGAGTGATAACTTTATAAGAGATGAGAGAATAGATAAACTAAATATGTACATCCTAAAGCAAACAAGGCATATCAATAGGAGCAAGAATCTAAGTGGGTCTCCTTTTAGATCAACGCCTTTTAAAGGATCCAACGCAAAGCTTGAAAGATAAATGTGGCTTAGCCTCATCAGCTCATACACTCATCAAGTGAGACGAACAACTAAGTAATATTACATTATGGATGCCAAAGCCAAGATTCCCAAGTCATTAGAAGAAAAACTAGTGACATGTGAGTCATTCGACGCACAACTACTTGACTTTGAGCATAAAATCTTCATGAAAAATAGCGACTTAAATGATTATGTGACCAGACAACAACTAGATCTCCCTAAAAGCCTAAGCATAATCATAGCCTATAAAAAGGAGAAAATTAAATGTAAACAAATTAGAATCCCCATCCAATGAAATCCTGCTTATTACCACAATAACATAGCTCTCTGAGTTAATTTTTTTCCTCTTACTCTCCTTCCATACACTCTTNCTCTATTCTTTAGATGCAATCCACAGATAAAATGAAATTGAACATAAATAAATAGAAGACTTCCTATTTTTTTCTTGAATTTATTCCTCAGGCTTCTAACATCTATGCCATGTCAAGAGGACTCCTTACTCAAACTATTGCAAACATAAAGAAATCGAGAGTCACATGTCAATGGTTGAGAGGAGGATGAACTTAGAGACTAGTGTGCAGCTAAATCTGCCTCCGGGGAGGAAGTGGACACAAAAATAAAAAGGTAAGAGAATGGAGATCAAAACATAAATGTCTGGTTTATTAGAAGGTTCTGCCTGATGATGAAAACAGGTCACAAACAAAGTTTTTTTTGTTGTTGTGAAGATATTAACGCTATCAACAATATTTTAGTTGGGTTGATCGTATTTTCTGGTCTAATATTGAAGAATAAAAAGAAGCTGGGTTATCTGTACTTAATTTTGATGAATATGGCTTGAAGTTATTTTATTTTTTGTCCCCTATTACTGATATGAGTTTGTTTTAGTCGTAAAATTTATAGAAATGTCAAAATAATCACCTACTATTTTAAAATTAAACTCTGGTAGTCGTCTATACAAACTATTTATGTCTCAATTTAAACTGTTTGAGAACTATTTTGATACTTTTATAAATTTTAGAACTAAAACACCGNCAACAATATTTTAGTTGGGTTGATCGTATTTTCTGGTCTAATATTGAAGAATAAAAAGAAGCTGGGTTATCTTTACTTAATTTTGATGAATATGGCTTGAAGTTATTTTATTTTTTGTCCCTTATTACTGATATGAGTTTGTTTTAGTCGTAAAATTTATAGAAATGTCAAAATAGTCACCTACTATTTTAAAATTAAACTCTGGTGGTCGTCTATACAGACTATTTATGTCCCAATTTAAAGTGCTTGAGAACTATTTTGACACTTTTATAAATTTTAGAACTAAAACACCTCCATGTAAACAATATGGGACTGTTTTAGAACTTAACTCTTTGATTGTGTACACTAAATTTATTAAAGAATTAATTAATTAATCATTAATTATACCCAAACTAAATTAAAATTAGTTGTTCGACAAGTAATTAATTAATCATTAATTATAAAATATTTCTTAACTAAATTTGGATCATATTCTAGACCCTGATTTCTCCAACATTAATTATTGGCTTGATTGTGGTTGGGTGTAACATAGAAGTGGATGTGCGAAGCTAAGCACATCATTAATGAGAAAAAAAATATTAGATTAGAAGTCTTGATGCAAAAATGCATAAGGACTTTAATCTCCTGTCACGTGTACAGTTCGGGTGCAAGCATAAAAAATGTATCATGACTCGTGATGTAATATTTTCTCTATTAATGAGCCCTTACTTGGCCATCCCCCTGACAAAAAAAAAATGGTTTGAACCCGCGTGAGTGATGAGTGCAGGCATCAACTCATTTTGATTTTATTAAAATGTCAATCTTCTCAAATCCTTAATTNTATTTCTTAACTAAATTTGGATCATATTCTAGACCCTGATTTCTCCAACATTAATTATTGGCTTGATTGTGGCTGGGTGTAACATAGAAGTGGGTGTGCGAAGCTAAGTGCATCATTAATGAGAAAAAAAATATTACATTAGAAGTCTTGATGCAAAAATACATGAGGACTTTAATCACCTGTCACGTGTACAGTTCGGGTGCAAGCATAAAAAATGCATCATGACTCGTGATGTAATATTTTCTCCATTAATGATGCCCTTACTAGGGGAAAAAAAATTGCGTACGTCAATCGTACGCAGAGATGTGTACGTAATAGGGTACACGGGCGTTATACGGGGGTTACATGGGGGTTCCAAGCGTGTTATAACTTCCTTGTAACTTTCGTGTAACTCACCTGTAACCCGCGCTTTTATTTTATCCATTAGGATTATAAGATTACAATGGGGTTACACGGGAGGTACAACGGGGTTATAACCCCTTGTAATCCCCGTGTAACCCCCGTATAACCCCCGTGTACCTTTTTACGTACGTAACTCCTGCGTACCCTTGACATACGTAATTTTTTTCCCTTACTTGGCCGTGCCGTGACAAACAAAAGTTTGAACCCGCGCGAGTGATGAGTGCAGGCTTTGATTTTATTAAAATGTCAATCTTCTCAAATCCTTAATCATCCTAAAATATTTATATTTTAGGGTGCAAATAATTGGTTAATTTCGACCGCAGAAATGAGAATTTTCTCGTTCAAATGGCACGAGTTTACTCTCTGAAAGCTATCCAATCACAGAATTGCTTGCAGAAAACTTTCATGATGACTGGTGTGCGATTCCCGTACGAAACGAATAAAAATTGATCAAACTTTCTTGCTTCCCAGAAGCCATTAATTTGGGGCAAAATCTTAATTATGAATATATTATTAAAAGTTTGCCAAAAACGTCTAAACAGGTCATTACTTAATTCTTTTTCAATTATAACTTGCTTATGCTGAATAACACTTTTTAAGTAAAACTGGACTTTTTTATTTAGAAAGAAAATATGTTTTCNTCATGCTGACTGGTGTGCGATTCCCGTACGAAACGAATAAAAATTGATCAAACTTTCTTGCTTCCCAGAAGCTATTAGTTTGGGGCAAAATCGTAATTATGAATATATTATTAAATGTTAGTACAATTATAACATGCTTATGCTGAATAACACGTTTTAAGTAAAACTGGACTTTTTTATTTAGAAAGAAAATATGTTTTTTTTTTTAATAAGCATAATTTTGACGATCAAATCATTATAAAAATGGCCATTTATAAATTAAATTTTCTTAGATTTAAAAATGGAGATCTACAGCACTTGATACATTAATGTACTAACAGAGACAACGAAAGGCTCATATGATAAAACTGTACAATTTTAATTTAGATATTCATATATGTGAGTGTAAACTATATATTTATAATAGTCCATAATATATGGCCACTAAAAAGTGGCGGGTCCCGAGATATGAATATGAAAAGTGGACGGTTGCGTCAGGTAGTTGATAACCAACATAAAATTTATGAAAAAAATCATTATATGAATCTTTTATATCATTGTGTAAATGTTAGGGCGTTCCCTGAAAGCAACGTGCTGAATGACCCGAATATTATGTAAAGTGTGTAAGAGTCNTATGTGAGTGTAAACTATATATTTATAATAGTCCATATTATATGGCCACTAAAAAGTGGCGGGTCCCAAGATATGAATATGAAAAGTGGACGGTTGCGTCAGGTAGTTGATAATCAACATAAAATTTATGAAAAAATCATGATATGAATCTTTTATATCATTGTGTAAATGTTAGGGCGTTCCCTGAAAGTAACGTGCTGAATGACCCGAATATTATGAAAAGTGTGTAAGAGTTGCTCCATCAGCGTCTGATTCTAGTGTCAGATAAGTAAGTATTCTCACATTACAAACAAATGAGAGTAAAGAAGTTAGTCAATGAAACTAATATTAGGATATAATCTTGGAATATAAGTACTCTTATATGTAAATTAATGAAATTAGTCGGTATTATGGTTTCTAAGAAAATAATTATCTTATGTATTTCATAAACAAAATAGGTTGGAGAAAATGATAAAGAGATTGATAGCTNAGTAAGTATTCTCACATTACAAACAAATGAGAGTAAAGAAGTTAGTCAATGAAACTAATATTAGGATATAATATTGGAATATAAGTACTCTCATATGTAAATTAATGAAATTAGTCAGTATTATGGTTTCTAAGAAAATAATTATCTTATGTATTTCAGAAACAAAATAAGTTGGAGAAAATGATAAAGAGATTGATAACCTAGGTTTTAAACTTTGGCATTCAGGTAGGAGTCACAATAGAAATGGTGTAGGTGCAATTTTAGAAACGAGTTTTAAAAAAATGTTGTAAAAATTAATAACATTGGAGATATAATTGCAATCTTTAAGATTGTTGTTGACACTATGATTTTTAATATTATAAGTGCTTATGCTTTTCAAGTAGGTTTAGATATAAGTTCTAAACAAATTTTTGGAATGACTTGGAAGAATTAATACAAATGATAACTCATGAAAAAAGAATTTTTATTAGAGGTGAANTTCTAAACAAATTTTTGGAATGACTTGGAAGAATTAATACAAATGATAACTCATGAAAAAAGAATTTTTATTGGAGGTGAATTAAATGGACATGTTGGAAGAGTTGTAGAAGATTTTAGAAATATTCATGATGGCTACGATTTTAGAAAGATTAATGAAAAAGGTAGCGCCATATTAGAATTTGCTTTGTCATATGATTTTGTTATTATTAATATTTTATTTAAAAAATGGTATGAATATATTATTACTTCTAGGAAAGGATCTAATAAAATATAAGTTGATTATTTTCTTATGAGAAGAAGAGAATGTCAAGAATGTAAAGATTGTAAGGTCATTCCAACTGAGAATTTAAGTACTCGACATTGATTATTAGCTTTGGATTTTAAAATAAAGAGTTGAAAGATAAAAAATACTAGAAATCATTACCANTCTTATGAGAAGAAGAGAATGTCAAGAATGTAAAGATTGTAAGGTCATTCCAACTGAGAATTTAAGTACTCGGCATTGATTATTAGCTTTGGATTTTAAAATAAAGAGTTGGAAGATAAAAAATACTAGGAATCATTACCGTATAATTAGATGAGGACATATAAAAGGCAAATAAAATTATTTTAATGAGTAAACTTAAATGTTTCAAGATTTGGGATGTTCATGAAGAAGCAAATTCAATGTGGAATAAAGTAAAAAATNTTAGATGAGGACATATAAAAGGCAAATAAAATTATTTTAATGAGTAAACTTAAATGTTTCAAGATTTGGGATATTCATAAAGAAGCAAATTCAATGTGGAATAAAGTAAAAAACACTATTAAATCAGTGGCGAAAGATGTACTTGGAGAATATAAGAAAAGTTTCTATAAATAAAAATGGTTGGCAATGGAATAATAATATGCAAGAAAAGATAAAAATATGAGTTGTGTTATAAAAATTGGTTTAAACANTACTTGGAGAATATAAGAAAAGTTTCTATAAATAAAAATGGTTGGCAATGGAATAATAATATGCAAGAAAAGGTAAAAATATAAGTTGTGTTATAAAAATTGGTTTAAACGTAAGGTGGCCCATATAGTGTCTAAGAGGACAATTTGTGATGCCAAAAATTTTACTTTTAGTGATCTTTATAATAGCTTAGATAGTAAAGAGGGTGAAAAATATATGTATAAACTAGCCAAACAAGGAGAAAAGAAAAATAAAGATTTAAAATCAAGAAGTGCTTTTCTTAGAAATAAATATTCAATATAGGTGGGTAAGTTATTTTGATTAAATTTTCAATGAAGTTTATGAAAATATGATCGACTTTAGTAATCTTAATATCATTAAAAATAGTAAAATGTTTTATTTTTATTATCGCATTAGTAAAAAAGAAGTTGATGAGGCATTAAAGAAATCTAGGGGTCGAAAATCAGTAGAACCTTATGATATCCCAATTGAAGTANGATGAGGCATTAAAGAAATCTAGGGGTCGAAAATCAGTAGAACCTTATGATATCCCAATTGAAGTAAAAAAATCTTTAGAAGATTTGGGTGATTCTTGGCTTAAAAAAACTTTAATATCATTTTAAAAACCAAAAAGACGTCTGAGGAGTGAAGGAAGAGTTTTTTGGTTTNGGTGATTCTTGGCTTAAAAAAACTTTAATATCATTTTAAAAACCAAAAAGACGTCTGAGGAGTGAAGGAAGAATTTTTTGGTTTACATTTTTAAGAATAAAGGTTATGCCAAGAGTGCACAAATTATAGAGCAATTAAGTTGATGTGTCATAGTTTAAAATTATAANATGCACAAGAGTGCACAAATTATAGAGCAATTAAGTTGATGTGTCATAGTTTAAAATTATAGGAGAGCATAAATGAACATAAGTTAAGACGTGTTATAAAGATTTCTCATAATCATTTTCATTTTATGTTGGGCAGGTATACTATGGAAGCTATACATTTATTGTGAGGTTTGAAGTAGAAGTATGGAAAGAATAAGGAGGTCTACTTATGATTTTTATTGATGTAGAAAAAGCTTATGATAATGTTCTAAGAGAAATCCTTTGAAGAGTTTTAGATAAGAAAGGTGTTGATATTACTTATACTCAATTCATTAAAGATATGTATACAAGAGGTGTTACTTGTGTTTAAACAACAAAAGGACTTACCAAATATTTTCCTATTTCAATTAGATTACATCACTGATCAACTTTTTAGTTATTGATGCTCTTACTAGACATTTGTAGGAGGATTTACCTTGGTGTATGCTTTTGGCCCATGATATCCTTCTTATGGATAAGACTAGAGAAATAGTTTTGGAAAAACTTGAATTATGGAGGTCTACATTGGAGTCTAAAGGGTTTCATTTAAGTAGAACTAAAACTGAATACATGGAATGTATTTTTAGTAGTATTATCTCTAATATTATAGTCTTAACTATGGGTAATCAAATATTTAAATGTGTGAATGCTTTAGATATCTCAGGTTTATTGTTCAATGTGATGGTGACATAAATGGTGATGTTATTAGTAGAATTCATGTTAGTTGGTTAAAGCAGAGGAATGCTTTGGAGCTAATGTGTGAGAAAGGTACTTCTTAGACTGAAAGAAAATTTTAATAAGATGGTGGTGAGACATGCAATGCTTTATGGTGCAGAATGTTGGTCTTTAAAAGAGAAGCATAAAACAAAGCTAAGGGTTGCCAAAATGAGAAGGCTTAAGTGGATGAGTGGCTTGACACTTAGAGAAAAAAATGTTAACTGAATATATCCGTGATAGAGTTAGTGTTGCTCCAATGGCAGAAAAAATTAGAGAGAGTCATCTTAGATGGTTTTGTCACATTAACGACAACCATCTAATGATCTGGTTAGGATAATATTTGTTTTAAACTTGACTTATATTAAGATAGGTACAGGCATACCTAGAAAGACTTGGGGTTATGGTATAAGAAATGATCTTAATTTATTAGAATTAAATGAAAATATTACATTCAATAGAATGCAATAATGGAGAAATAGGATTTATGTTGCCAACTCTACTTAGTAGGATAAAGGCTTGTTATTATTGTTGTTGTATATGGAAACTGACCTGCATCAATGCAAAAATTAATTATGTTATATGAGATTAGTTGATCCCTCAATTATCACCATAAATTCCCACAAAAGTGTCCTCAAAATTCAAATTACAGTCGTGTTTGAGATTATGGTGCAGTGACTGATACGTCTATAAAGGACTACTTTTCCATATACATTTTGATGCTTATTTTTATTGATATTACATTTAAAAGAAGGAATTTTATAAGTTTTTGGCTTCTGGTATAGGAAATTTGTTTTTAGAGAAAATGAAGCAAAAATGGAGCAATTTGGAGTCAAAATGAGCAAGGAAGAAAATTATGGCCTGACACATTTCGATGTCTTTCTAAGGTTAATATCCTTTACAAATATCATATGTTTTTCAATGAAATTATACTTAAAATAAAGTTTATTTTCATACTTATCTTCTAGGTATAACATTTTGGAGCGAAACGAAGCTGAAACGTGGCGAAACAGAGCAAAATAAGGCGAAACGGTGGAGTTGCCTGCAGGGTGGCGCCAAGGCGCCAGTCTTGCCCCAAATGTGGCACCTAGGCGCCATAAACTATTAAGGGGTAGTTTTTGGGTGATCACGGGCTATTCGGGGATGTTCTGGAAGATTCAAAGCAAACCATAGAGTAGTTAAATGAATCTAGACACTTCGAAAGGCTGGTTGATGAAGTGGTATGTCTCTTGGAGTGATGAGGTGTGTCTCTTAGAAAAATGAGGTGCTTGGCTTCTCTTTAAAGAGAGGGCTGGCGGCTCTCATAGGAAGGGGATTTTTTGGAGAGAATTTTTGCATGAGTGCAGAGAGGAGATGTAGATTTTTATCATGTCTGGAGAGATTGGTGAGGGATTTTGAGAGATATGTGTAAAAGAATTGTATGAGCATTACATGGATCAGTGGAAGATTCTATTAGAGAGATTTTCATCTTTCTTTCAGAGGAAAATAACTAAGCATTGTGTTCTTCATTATCTTATAATTGTTGTAAACACTTTCTAACGGATTTTCTTTGATTCGAACAAAATTTTCTATTGTGTTTAATCCATGTTTTGTGAGTAGTTTTTCTTACTCTTTTCTTTTGATATGAAGTTGTGACATGAGTAGGAAAATTTGTTTCGTGACAGATCTACTTTTGTTTTAATGTGATGAGTAATATCTCATTCGTTTCATTGACATAATTTAAATGGGAGTAGGTTATGCTAAAATCTATTGTAAGTGAAATCATAACTCGGGAGAGCAGTGATCTCGCAACATGAGTGCACTCACATTGCCCAGTTGACTATGTCAAAGTAGTTTAGGCGGTAATGCAACTTTTAAAGAAATATAATTTAATGACTTATTTCTATTAGGAGACTTTAGGTGACAGATAGTTGCATAAAACTAATAGAATACTACGCTTACCTATACACTCAAAAGAGGGTAGGTAAACATATGTTCCTTGTTGGCACATAATTAATTCATAATTCTATCAATTTCTTTATTACTTATGTCATTATCTTCATTTTATTTTTCTTTTGCAATAAAATGAAAGCATTGTTTAGAAATTTAGATTTTCTTATGTCTTATCTTATTTCATTAATGTGATAGAAATTTCATCGGCTCTTAATTTACTTTACAAACTGATTACTTGTAATGTTAAAATCTGTTGTAAAATAGAATGACCTGGAAGGGTTATGATTTCATCCAACTAGTGAGTACCACACTTCACTTTTGATGAAGAGGATGCCAAGTCCAAGGAAGAGTGAAAATAGATAGGGAGACAAGATTTGATGGGTGTAAATTGGAGATTTTAGAGTGATAGACAAAAACTCCCAATTTGATCTAGAAGTTTGGAACTTAGAGCTAGATGTTAACCTTCAAGTGAAGGGTATGTGGGACAGCTAGTCTCTTCTATGCCTAACCCCAGATTTAGAGACTTAACTTTGGATTAACCAATATTTTTTATGCACTCGAGAGAGGGTAAATAATAAGTATGCTTCTATTTGTCACTGACAACATTATTTTTTAAGCATTTCATTCCTACACATTATTTAGGTCATTACACAAGAAGGGTAGTCTTTATCAACTCAAAATTCTCCAAATCAATTTATCCAGATAAGTTATCTTTAGATTTAAGATTTTCATTTAGGAATAGTTATTAATAAAACCACTTTAATCGACATCCAAACTAAGACTTTATAATAGTAGAGTAGAACTTATCTTAAGGGATTTCTAACTTTGCTTCTCTGTGGGATCGATACTAGAGCTTTCAAGAAATCAATATATTACTTGAAACGATACATATAATTGCGTAGTACCCCTAGTGTGTAAACTATTAATCATAAATTTTAAATTTTGTAACATATCAGTTTTGCACACTAACTGTAAATATAAATTGGGTCAAATTTTTTGCAATCTTTTGGAAGTTAAATTACTGTGTAATTGTGGGTCCACTCAAGTTTTTTGTGTTGTTGTTTGGGAAGAACTTTAGGAGAATTTTTAATTGAACCTATAAGACTTAGATTTAGAAATTTTAGTGCTATTATCTAGTGTATTTTATTTTTGTGTGTTTATTTTAAATAAAAAAATATTAAAAAAATATTAAAAAAAACTTAAAATACCAAAGATAATTTTTATTATTTAACATGTTTGATATCTATCCTATTAGNAGAACTTTAGGAGAATTTTTAATTGAACCTATAAGACTTAGATTTAGAAATTTTAGTGCTATTATCTAGTGTGTTTATTTTAAATAAAAAAAATATAAAAAAATATAAAAAAAAACTTCAAATACCAAAGATAATTTTTATTGTTTAACATGTTTGATATCTATCCTATTATTTAAGTTTCTAGATTTTTATGCATAATTTAGGAGCTATAGACCTTGAATCATAAGACTCAGAAATAGAGAGAATTGTTATGAGGATTAGGAAATAGAAAAATTCTTCACAAGCCATTGTAGAAATGATGAATTATTATGAAGATGATATTCTGAATATTTTTAACTTCTTATTTTCCAGATATTTCAAGAAAATTGGATCATTATGCAATGTGTCAATCTCATTAACCCTGGTCATTCAGGAAAATTCATTTGGATGGATGGTTGACACTAACTCTTTTGAAAATGTTGATGACATAGAGGATCACTCAAATAACCCTTATTTCAATTAAAACAATCTAGACTGGGTGATCCTTCCAACTTTAACTAGAATAAAAATTATGCAGGTGGAAACCAATCATAGGATTATAATCAAGATGATTCTTTAGGTAATTGGAATAATCAGGACAACTATAACTTTGGACCTTCTTTTCGTTTTGAAATTAACTCAAACCTACCATATGAGGAGAAGGAGATTTCTATAGAAGAGGTTGTTTATCAAATGAAAAATCATTTGAAATGTAAAGGAGTTGTTATCAAGAGTGTAGAAAACCAACTAAGGCTTATTGTTGACTCAAATAATATTAATCCTCCATATATTTTACCTAGTGACCCTGAGATAAACCCTAAGGAAAAAATGATGAGCAAGACAAAGAAATTGAAATAAGATTTATAAGAGAATTGGAGGATATATTTCAAAAGAACTTTGAGTTGAGAAATGAGGATAAAGATATTGAAAGACACATGGAAGAAATTCCTAAGGAATTAGAAAAACCTATTTCCTCAAGCAAGATTAAATATAGAGAGACTACCTCTACCATTTACTCAGTACCAATGGAAAGAATTAGAAGATAATTTGAGACNAAGACACATGGAAGAAATTCCTAAGGAATTAGAAAAACCTATTTCCTCAAGCAAGATTAAATATAGAGAGACCACCTCTACCATTTACTCAGTACCAATGGAAAGAATTAGAGGATAATTTGAGACAAAAGAATATCCCGGTGAAATTTGATCTAGAATTTGAATCATCTAGGATAAATCTAACTAAAAATTTAAAAGACATAGAATCATCATCTAGAGATCTATTTCTTATAAATTTTAAGAATGATATTAATATGCAAATTGAGAATACTAGTAGAACAATATTGGATTTAGAAAGAAACTTGAGGAAAAATAATTGGAATCAATTAGAGAAGTTGAAGGAAAAACTAAAATTTGAGGATTTGATAGGAATCCTAGAATCTGGAAATGATTTGGTGATTGATCAGTGTTTACTTAAATAGAAATTTGATATGGGAGGAAATCCTTTGTAGGGCTAGCGACATTAAACTAAGCGCTTTGTGGGAGGCAACCCATGGTTATTAGTGTGGTTTGATTTAATATGTTTTTTAGTTGTGATTGTTTATGTTGTATTATGTTTTATTTTTTGTGGATTGATCAGTTTGATTTATGTTGGTAGATGTTTAGATTATTAGTAGAATGATTTGATCTTTTTGAGTCATGAGTGAGNATCAGTGTTTACTTAAATAGAAATTTGATATGGGAGGAAATCCTTTGTAGGGCTAGCGACATTAAACTAAGCACTTTGTGGGAGGCAAACCATGGTTATTAGTGTGGTTTGATTTAATATGTTTTTGAGTTGTGATTGTTTGTGTTGTATTATGTTTTATTTTTTGTGGATTGATCAGTTTGATTTATGTTGGTAGATGTTTGGATTATTAGTAGAATGATTTGATCTTTTTGAGTATGAGTGAAATGATTCCAAAATTTCAATTTGTGACTGAACTTATGTTTGTTCTCTGGTAATAGTGGATTAACAAGTATATTATAATTCAAATCTAAACCAAACTTGAGGATTAAATAGAGACATTATGAGTTTGGACATAGAACAGATCCATCAAAATTTTGTTAATTTCTTTATCTGATCTTGTTTTCTTTAATTTGGTTCAATAAACCAGATGAAGAATAATCTGAGGATGATCTTCCACTATGCTTTATAATTGTTTGAGGTGCATACGTAATGGGATAATGTGATGCCTGATTTGGTGCTCGCGAGCCAACAAATTAAGGATAATCATGTCCATGAATAGACTCTATAAAAGCTTTTAAAAGTACCTAATTAATTAGTGAAGTGATTCCGTTAGAAAATTAGAAGTTAGAAATTAAGGTGAGATGAGATGGAGAAAGAATTTATCTCATTTATGTATTAATATTTGTGTTTGTATTCATGTTTTTTTTTGTTACAACTTTATATAGGACTTGAATAACATTTTGATATTTTTATGCCAATACATGTTATGCTAGTTAGACTTTTGCTTAGTCAATTTTGTTCTGGCATGTTTAGTTTAGATTTACTTTTTGCTACATGTTTTCTATTCTGATTAATAATTGTAGATGTTTTTGATAGACATTTGTGGCAGATAGAATTTTTAAACTGTTTTTCTTCCTACTTATATTTTCTATACTTAATACTATACATGTTTAAAATCAAGTTTGCGGGGGAAGAAAAACCATTTTAAAACTTAATTTTATTTATTTTCAGTAGCCTATATTTAATTCGATATAACTTTTTAAAATTACATGTGGTATGTGGTGGTATCTTTAGGATACTAAGCTTGATTTTTATAAATGTTATAGAGGAACTTAGTAGAAAAGTTAGTAAAAAGGATGAAACTAAAGTTAAAATAATTAGTAGAAAATATTAGGGAAATAATTTCACTATTTCTAGTAGGAAAAATTAAATTTTTGAAAAATTAAATATTTTTAGAAGAATGGTTTTAAAAGAATTTAGATTCTATGAAAATTCTTTTTCAAAAACTAATACTAGATTTTAAGTTATGGAAAGAATATAAGTTCTTAACTTTAGAAAAGGGATATTAAAATTCAAAATCATTAAAGTCCTATCTATATATAATAATCTTCACTTAAAAAAAGTAAGGATTAAAAAGATCCTAAAAGAAAAAGATAAAAAAATAAAAAGAAAAGGAAAAGTAAAGTAAAGTAAGAAAAAGGGAGAAGAAACTTGAGGAATTGGACCTAAGTAAAAATTGATTTCATTTGAATTTTTTTAATGAAAAAAAATTAAATCAATCCTATGCTTAATGTCACAAAGTAATAGTAAAAATTATTTTTAATATAGAATTCATAAATTTTGAAGTTAATATTTTTCCAAAAAATCCTAAGTTTGGAAAAATTTCAATTAAGTATGGATATCATCAAATTTACTAGAACTTCTTCAAAATCTGTATTCCTAAATTTAATACTAAATGATCTGATACCTTAGATATCATCAAATTTACTAGAACTTCTTCTAAGTTAGGTTATAACATTTCTAAAATAAAATTTTAAGTCATCTAAGAGATACCTACAACCAGAAATTAACAATTTTTGTTTTAAAAGTTATAGTGTTACTTTAGGATACGTAACATTTAAGTTTGGGGGATTTTGTTACGCCTAAAAAATGACTACGTATCATATAAATTTTTATGTTTATTTTTAATGATATTACACTTTAAATGAAGATATTTCAATTATTTTTTGGTTCAGGTACAAGAAATGAACTTTGGGAGAAAATGAGCAAGAAAGAAAATTCTAACCCGACATATTTCGATATGTTTTTCTATGCTTAATCTCCTTTACATTTATGAGATATTTTTGAATAAAATTACACTTTAAAGAAATGTTATTTTCATGTTTATCTTGTAGGTATAACAATTTGGAGGGAAATGGAGCTGAAATTGGGAGAAACGTAGNGCTCTCTGGTCCATGAAAGAGTTCATTCTCCTGGTTGTGCAATCTGATTTGGTATGCATAAATCCATCGCACAGGAAATAAATCCAAACGGAGATGAATTTTGACATATTAGTTGGTGTCTTTTGCTTTCCCCTCTGAACTAGAGTCTACTCATGTGAGGTCAACTTAGATCCTCCCCTGGGTGTACTCTAGATGTAGGATCATGGGGTCGTAGCCTGTCTATAAGATGTGGTGGTCGCCCGGTAATGTGATATCTTTACATTTGAACATCAAGTTTGCAGTGAGATGGTAGGAACTGACATTGCATCTTCCATTTCATCTTAGACCAGGTAATAATTTTATCTATTCCTTCTCGTCGTCATAGGTTCTTTAGATTGTGCAACCAAAATAATGTATTTTTCTTTAGCTTGTTGACACTAGTTTAACCATTATGTCCAGTGGGTCGTCCTAACGCTCGAAGACATTCCAAGTTCCATATCCGCTTGATGGCCTCAGCCGGATTCATGTGGTTGTCAAAATATGACAAATGCACCTTCAAAATTATGGTTTCTCAGGTATTTCAAGTCACATTTTCGAGGTAGAGATTCACTCCATTCTTAAACTTACCTCGAAGAGAGCGATGGGCGAGAGCAAATTTGCCTTTGCCTCGCCATGATCCTTAATTTATTGGTTTATTTGTCAGGAGCGAGACCAGCANGTTTGGAGAGATTAGTGAGGGATTTTGTGAGATGTGCGTAAAGGAATTATATGAGCATTGCATGGATCAGCGAGAGATTTTGTTGGAGAGATTTTCATCTTTTTTTCGGTCCTTCATTTTCTTATAATTGTTGTAAGCACATTCTAGTGGATTTTATTTGATTCAAACAAAGTTTTCTGTTGTGTTTAATCCATGCTTTTTGTGTAGTATTGTTTACTCTTTTCTTTTGATATGAAGTAGTAGCATTAATAGGAAAATTTGTTTCATGATAAAATTATTTTTGTTTTATTTTGATAAGTAATATCTCATTCGCTTCATTGGGATAACTTAAGTGATAATAGGTTATGTTAAAATCTATTGTAAGTGAAACTAAAACTCGGTAGAGCAGTGATCTTGCAACATTAGTGCACTCACATTGATCAGTTGGCTATGACAAAGTAGTTTAGGCGGTAATGCAACTTTAACAAAATATATAATTTAATGATCTGTTTCTATTAAGAGCTTTTAAGTGACAGATAATTGCATAAAACTAATAGAATACTAGGCTGACCTATACACTCAAAAGAGGGTAGGTAGGCAAATGTTTCCTTGTTGGAACATAATTAATTTATAATTCTATCAATTCTTTTTCTGCTTATGTCATTATCTTCATTTTACTTTTCTTTTGCAATGAAATAAAGGCAATGTTTAGGAATTTATATATGCTTAGATCTAATCTTATTTCATTAATGTTATGGTATTTTTACCGGCTCTTACTTTACTTTACAAATTGATCACTTGTAATGTTAAAATCCGTTATAAAACATAATGACCCGGAAGTGTTATGATTTCACCCAACTAGTGAGTACCACACTTCATTTTGAAGGAAGGAGATGCCAATTCCAAGGAGAAATGCAAATAGATAGGGATATAAATTTTTTATGGGTGTAAATTTGAGATTTTAGAGTGACAGACTAAAATTCCAAGTTTGATCCAACAGTTTGGAACATAAAGCGAGATGTTAGCATTCAGGTGAAGGGTACGTGAGAACTCTAGAGTGACAGCTAGTATCTTTCCATCCTAATATGAATTCCATGAATTTAGGGACATAACTCTGGATTATGTAATGTTATTTATGCACTTGAGAGAGGGTACAAAATATGTATGCTCTTATTTGTCACTCGCAACATTATATTTTAAGCATTTTATTTTTACACATTGTTTAGGTCATTGCGCGAAAGGGTAGTCTTTATGATCTCAAAATTCTCCCAGCCAATTTATCCATATAAGTTATCTTCAAATTTAAGATTTTTATTTAAGAATATTTATTAAATAAACCACTTTAATTGAGATTACAAATTAAGACTTTAGTAGACTAAAACTTATCCTAAGGGATTTCTTACCTTACTTCTTTGTGGGATCGATACCAGGTTTTTAACGAAAGCACTATATTACTTTAAGCAATACATATCATGCATACTACCTCTAGTGTGTAAATGATAATCATAAATTCTAAATTTTATAACAAATCAATTTTACACACTAGCCGCTAAATATAAATTGGGCGATGTTTTTGACTATCTTTTAGAAGTTAAATTACTGCGTAATTGTGGGTTGGGTCAGTGGTATGGGGATTTATTGTGTTTTGTTTTTGTAAATTTTTTTCAATATTACAAAACACACACAGAAGTGCTAATAATAAATTGCAATTCAAATCCAAATAAAAATAACTTCAGCAAAAATAATTTTATCTTTTAAAATCTTTAAATTGTCAAATTCTTAATAATAACACAAGTATATATATCTTTCAAGTAATAAAGGACTCTAATTGAGTTCTAGATATCGATCCCATAGGGAAGTTGGAAATGCTTATAAATAAATTCTTATGACTATAAGGTAAAACATAATTCAAACTATAATACTTTAGTACGAAATTTAAATCTTCAGTAATTGAATGTATGCTAAATAAAATGCAGTTACAAGAATTAAGTTAACTAAACTAATTGCTAAACTTCAAAAGTAAAATACTATAAACTAAACAAAGTTTCTATGATTAAAAGTACAAATTTAAGAAAACATCATTCCTCTTTACAATGAGTAAATGCAACAACTAATGCATAACACATGGATTTAAAGTAAATCCCAACAAACACAAAAACAAAAAATAAAAACAAAAAATAAAACCAACAATCTATTAGATCAAAGTTATTTGACTTTTCTCCAGCATAAATTGGAATTTACTAAGCCCAGTAGTGTGAAAGATTTAATAATTTACTATGTCGTCACTCCCCTTGTCGCTCTTGCCTATTGCACTATCATAAATTTAGATTTATCGAATTTCATAAATTTATTTAACGTAAATCTAATCTGCAACCTAACTCTGCCTTAGTGGGATATAGGGTTGTTGTTGTTGTAGGTGTTAGATATGTTAATATATTGGATTTGAGTGTTATGTTCATAAATATAAAATTTTAGATGTGAGAAATGCAAATATATAAGAATTATGACCTTTATATGAAAATTTTCCTTAAAATCCTAGCATTTAGTAGGAAAATATCTAAGATTGAAACCCTAAACATGCATGAATCATAAGAATAATGAAAAACAAAAAAATTCCAATTAAAATTTGAATAAATCTTATAAGTTGAAAATGCAAAAACAAATTGATTCAAATTACATTGAAATTTAGAGAAAATAATGAATAAAGAGTACTTTTGATTTGATTGTCAGAACTTGAGAAATAATTCATCATAGAGAACCTTCTATCGATGCAAGTGTGCATGGGTTCCAGAGAACGAGCGAGGGCGGGAGGTTGAAATGAGGAACTTTAGCAGCCGGTTCAATATATTAAGACTTTTCAATGACTTAACTACATTACTAAAGCCGTCAGTTATTAATAACTCAATAGACAGACCGTTTAAACATTGGTTACTATGATATGCTTGTGGGTTCTTAACATAGAAAATCAACGATATGAATGGCCGACGACTTTTGCTTGCCGATTTATATTTTACTATTAACCGATGGAAAAAGATCGTTGGTGAGTTCACACACACCATCGGAAACATTTTTCACTGGATAGCTACAACTTTTAAACATGAAAAGCCTTCAGAACTTCGATTTCCCATAAAGTATTGATTAGCTGTTGAAAATGAGCTCAACATTTCTAACACACATAAAGTTATCGGTTATTCCTCTGATTAGAATTGTTTTTCAAGTTATGAGCATTTAGGGCAGCCACTCTCCACAGGTAATGAAATATCGATGGTCGTGACAGTTGCGCCCATTCTTGGGAAAGTGCACTTATGATTTCTTCCATCATTTTGATACGTTGAGTTACAAACACACAAGCATATTTCATTTTATCAAGGGTTCGCGAGGTTGAGAATCTTCTCCTTGAATCACTCCTCTTCTTGTTTGTACTATGATTCCACTCTCACCACTCTTTCAGGGAGTTAAATCCATATTAGTAAGTGAATCATACCAAGATATAGAACATAAATAAAGAGAGAAAGAGAGAGACTTAAGAGCCCTATGAATATGATATTAGTACTATATTTTTTGCAGTTTGTTGTTATATTTATAGGAAATCAGGGTTGTTTTGTGAAATCTCAATAATACACTAATGTTTTTCGCTATCGATCGGTCATTACTAATTGCCCTTGAGAATGCCCTGAGTATAACTAAGTCATGACTTGACGAATATTCGTATCTTCAACTTCTAAGTTGGTGAGACAATCATTTTTGCGAGACATTCATCTTTCCTTTTTGTCGGCCTTTCTTGGTTCGGCCAGTTGATTCGTTTGGTTCGTATCAATCCGACGAATCTTATGAATATCTGGTTCTATCAAGTGGCTCACGTCCGATTCGGGCTCAATTTACTTGGTCCAATGCATTCAATCACATAAGAAATAATGAATTTAACAAGATTAACGTATAGTTTTTTTTTATTGCGGTCTTCTCGAAGAAGAATCTATAAGAAATCAACGTTCGATTTTTGTCTTTAGCTGGCATTAGAGTTTGGTATTGCTTATGCCAAGCATTAGCAATTAAACCTTGTATGGGGAATGTGTATTATTATAAACCATTACTATCTGTAATGAGGAATATTGATTTGAGGACTAACGAAACTTTTATCATAGTAGAATTTCAAATTGTTAAATATAATATCAGAAATGTATTAAATATTTTCATTTCCATTAAAAAATGAGATAAGTAAATGATTCTATTAATATTCAAAAACATTCAAATTTATTCTGAGATAAGTATAGTTCTATTTATAAAAAAAAAAAAAAATTCNACGATTTTTGTCTTTAGCTGGCATTAGAGTTTGGTATTGCTTATGCCAAGCATTAGCAATTAAACCTTGTATAGGGAATGTGTATTATTATATACCATTACTATCTGTAATGAGGAATATTGATTTTTTTATTATAGTAGAATTTTAAATTATTAAATATAATATCAGAAAAGTATTAAATATTTTCATTTCCATTAAAAAATGAGATAAGTATATGATTCTATTAAAATTCATAAACATTTAAATATATTCTGAGATAAGTATAGTTCTATTTATAATAATAAAAAAAAAATTATTTAATATAAAAAATTATTTATTTTAAACTCCTTTTACATCAACAAAAAAACAAAATTCCAATTGATAATATAATTTCCTTTGATGATAGAAACAGGGTTTCTGATACAAATTTCAAATTTTATTCAGAGATCAATTATCCTCAATTATTTATCTTCTACTATTAATTTGAAGTTACCCATAAATTTATTCCACCATAGTTAATAAAACAGTTCTTTTCCAGCTTTAGTAAAAACTACATAAAACGTTCATTGTCCCAATCAATTCCAAATATCCAGTCGGCTACAGAGAGACAGAGATATATTTAAATCCCTTCGCGCATTGCAGGTGCGAGACACAAATGATGGATTAACAGCAAACCTTTTGGTGCCATAATCATGCATGGGAACAAATTATTTTGCATGAAGTATTTTCTTCCAACGGATGAGTTATTAATGATTCCATTAATTTACTGCCACTAAATTTCTCACAAACCGACAAGTCAAAAGAAATTTGCTCCCCCGCCATGAAACCCCCCGGAAATCTTCAATCCGTTAGACTTCTTTCCATTCCATTTTCCATGGTCCATCTCTCTCTCTCTCTTNTCTTCAATCCGTTAGACTTCTTTCCATTCCATTTTCCATGGTCCATCTCTCTCTCTCTCTCTCTCTCTCTCTATCTCTTCCCCAATATTCTGTCCTGCTTCCCAACATTAAAGCATCGATCTTATTCCCAAATTAAAGCACCAGAAACTCTCCTCTCCTCTTATTTGTTTTGNTTAAAGCATCGATCTTATTCCCAAATTAAAGCACCAGAAACTCTCCTCTCCTCTTATTTGTTTTAAGTTACTATTCCTTTTATATAATCCCCTTTCCTCCCCAAACCCATACATCAAAATTATATGTTTTTTTTCCACCAATCTCTAATGGGGGAAGACATATGTGACACAACGCTTGGCTTAGCCATCGGAGAAGGCCGCCGTTGTGAACCGGAGCCGACTGTCCGGCTTCAACTCNTTAAAGCATCGATCTTATTCCCAAATTAAAGCACCAGAAACTCTCCTCTCCTCCTATTTGTTTTAAGTTACTGTTCCTTTTATATAATCCCCTTTCCTCGCCAAACCCATACATCAAAATTATATGCTTTTTTTCCACCAATCCCTAATGGGAGAAGACATATGTGACACAACACTCGGCTTAGCCATCGGAGAAGGCCGCCGTTGTGAACCGGAGCCGACTGTCCGGCTTCAACTTTGGTTTCCTTCTTACCCGAAAGAAGAAGTTAAAGAAGAAGATGAAGAGAAGCGGTTGCCGATGGCAACAAAGAGCAAAAGTTGCGAGGATGAAGATGACAACAAGCATGGTACGAGGAAGAAGCTTCGTTTGAATCCGGAGCAATCCAACATCCTCGAGGACAGCTTTCGGGCTAGCAACACCCTTACGTCTCTTCAGAAGGAAGAGTTGGCTAAGAAGCTTGGTTTGCTTCCCCGGCAAGTTGAAGTCTGGTTTCAAAATAGGAGAGCGAGGTACTAAAAGAATTTTTTTTTTTTTCATGTTTTCATAATGAATATGTTACAAATGATGTTATATATATGAAAAATAAATGTTATTTTTGCTTAGATTTTTAAATAATCATGAACGAGCTGACTGTTCGTTTTGTTCATCTTGTGAATTGAATACATGCATAGTCATTTGACATGAAATGTTGATGTGATTTCGGGCAGCTTATTTGTTGTGGTGGCGTTTTGAAAACACACGTGCTCTGTTTAGGTAAACTGTGTTTTGACAGCTTATGCGTTTTCAAAAGGCTGAAAATAATATTTTCACACCGCATCTAGCAGCTTTCTAGCTGCTGTCTGGCTTTTCTAAGAAAAAAAAAATTTATAATAGCCACGGAACCCAACTTACAATAGATTATTTTTAATCAACTTCTTAGCGGATTATTTAATAAGCTGCAACTGTCCAAACAGAACTTTAAAAGTAAAAGAACAATTTGAAATAAAATAGAATTAAGTCATGAAAATTGTTTTGAGTGCTTGTACTTTGTTCAGGACAAAACTGAAGCAAACAGAAGTGGACTGCGAGGTGCTGAGGACATGGTGCGAGAATCTGAGGGAAGAGAACAGGAGGCTGAGAAGGGAGGTACAGGAGTTGAGATTCTATGCTGAGGTTTCCAAAGTAGAAGGAATTAGGGTTTGTCCATCATGCGAGGGCCTCATGGCTGTGGAGGAGAAGGGTGGAGGCTTTGTCCTGGGGAAGAAGAGGCCTAGGGTTCTTCAGCTATGCAGTTAGCTATAGCTATAGCTGGCTAGCTTCTGCACGATATTTGATGCACCGATTTAGGAGTGCAGATTGTCGTTTGTGTAAATATATCAATTGTTGTGGTCGGTTGTTGTAGAAACAAAAATATTTTGTATGAAAAAGTTTATACTAATTTCTATGAATAATAGCGTCACTTTTAACTTTTTCTTTGCAATCTTTATAAATGAATTATTAGAGAAAAATTTGCATAGTTCAGGTAGATTATAAGGAGGGTATTGAGAGTTATAACAGCGTTATTCCCCTAATAATCTCCCTATAACTTATCTGTAAACTACCTGTAACCAGTAAGTTCCGCGCTTCTGTCTTCATATATTTGTAAGTTACAAGTAGGTTACAGGGGGTATAAGGCGGATATAACCCCCAATACCATCCCTATAACCTACATGACGTACGTAGCGCTACGTACATCTTACATAAATCTTACGTACACAAATTTTTCTCAAATTATAGAATTGTGATTCCTGTTAATTTCATGTCCATAAGAAGTGGCATGGTAATAGATATTGCAGGGAAGAAGTTTGGAGGTGAAGAAAGTAATTAAGTTTGAGAATAACTTTTTTATGTTTTTTTTTTTTCTTTTTTATTTTCAACGGCTAAATATAATTAATAACATTCTTAACGTGACTTTGCTTTTTTGGCATTTCAAAACTGAATTCGCATTTAACGTTAATTTGAGGAGGAAGAGGTGAGGGAGAGGAAACTGTAAATTGAATAATTTTATGAAAATAGTCATCATTTAGAGGCTTAATTAGGAAAGTTATGATGAGTTTCTTTACGACTGATTCCGGTTTTAATTATATTGGTATGTTATGTTGTGAGAATATCTCAGCAGTCGAACTATTTCTTAACTATATTCGTATAGCTACTTTATTTATTTTCAAGTGAAGAAAAATAATTTTCAAAATAAAAGGTGACTATTGCATTATTATAAAATAACTTACCTTACATGTTACCACAAAACTTCATATTCTCGGTTCAAATACCTCATGACCTTTCTATTCTTATTCATGAAGATTATTTAGAAACTCCTTATATTCGATGTGATAATATTTTTTTAGACTTTTTTGCGTGAGTTGTACTTAGTGAAGGACGGTTTCTTTTTTTCGTGAAACTGTCAGTCATAAACCATATAACATTTTTTTTTTATTGGAATAAAATTTTCTACTGGGCCATGTATGACATTCTCTTTAATTGTCACGTGAGCAATCCTTTTAAATTATGGAAGAATAATACTGCACAAATTCCAGCTGATTTGGGTGATGGTCATGTTATCGAAATCATGTTAGCAAATTCAGTACTCGTTGTTGGGGTTGAGAAGGAGGAATTCCGCTTTAATAATTAAAATTTTTAGAATTTTAAAATATGCAATCCTTATTTTGAGAAAATTTCTAAAAGTTATGGTTGTGCTTTAATATGATTAGTATTACATTATTTGAATGATTCAGATGGAGTGAAGGTTAGGTGGTGATTGCAATGACAGTGGACGAATCTCAAGTATATCAAATATAGCATTAGAATATATTTTGAACCTCTTAAAATAAAATTTCCTTATTTGATTTATTTTAAATTAAAGATTTTTTTTTAAAAAAAAAATCTGCATTCATTATGCAAGCAATAAAAAGTCCCCAAATTCAAGAAAAAAAAAAGTGACATAATTTATCTGAATTGATTTTCAAATTACAATTATTATGAATGAAGTCATCTCTTGAAATTTTAATTTAAACTTTAATACAACATTAATTTTAGATATATTCAAAAATAAAATTATTTAATTAATGATATTTGTTGAGAAATTAGGGCGAAGAAAAACAAGAACGACACAAATCCAGAAAAACACAGAGATTTAACGAGGTTCGACAATGATGACTACATCCTCGGGAGCAGAGCGGCGACCTCCTTTTCAATATTCAGAAAAGAGTACAAAATATAAGATTCAGCTCTCTCAAAGACCTAGAATTACAAACATGTCTATTTATAATCATAGAGTAAACACTACATCACAATATGTAATTACCAAATTACCCCCGTACCGTATAGCGGGGCGTTGGCCCAGCACCCCCAACCCACATAACGCAACTTCCCGATCTGGACAGATTCTTCCACTTCGCTCCGCTCTGCTCCACTTCGTTTCAGCGTCTGTNCATGGATTTTGTAATTTGATTAACATGGTCTTCGATGGGAATGACTTCAATTTATCTAGAATATTCTAGACTTTTAATGTCCTCTCATTATTCATGTGGACACGGAGGTATGAGAAAATATTACGTAGGATGTTCGCATGTGTGGACACCCAATTAGAAGAAAAATTATTTCATACGGACAACGTATGCAAAGATGCATGTGGTGTCTGATCTACACCAACGATAACTGCAAAAATGTATTTAACTGGGGTCCACTTTTATTATATATATATATTTTTTTAAAATTTGATGGCGGTGATCGACGGTGAAGATCGGACATCGCATGCATCTCTACATGTGGTGTCCGTATGGAATAATTTCTCGAATTAGAGAGGAGCAAATGTAATATTCATTTACTGTGCTCCACTTTGATTGGTTGCCCACACATGAGAACAATCATATTTGATATTTTTTCCATGAGATAGATGTTAAATTATTTTTAGTCGCAACTACTTCGAAGCTTTTTTTTTTTTTTTCAGGATAGTTTGGGTTTCAAAGTTGAAGCTACTTCACAAATTTGTATTCACTGTGCCATTTTGAACTCTACATTTTTGTTAAAATTTAAATTTTTTTATTATTAAATGAGATTTATAATTCATTCTTGTAATTTTTTGAACATTCATAATCGTGTGCTTTGTTCCGGTGGTTGGAAATGGTTTCACACAAGGTTGAAAATAATATGCCAACATTTTACATGATTGAGCATGATAACTAACACTTCAGGAATTTAGTCTAAGTCCGACGATCAAATGCAATCGGTAATTATCATATAATCGTAAGTTATTAATTTCTAAAAGGTTTTTGGGGCGTAGCTAATTTGGTTGTCGGAAATCTCACATCCTAAAGACTTTCATTGGAGTTAAAATACCAACGGATTACTGACAGGTGATACTTGTTGGTTATACTAATATGAAAGCTATCGATAAATCATTGATTGTCATTGGTAATATAAGAGATGGTTGTAAATTGTCAAATCTTATCCAAAAAAAGTCGTTGGTTATCTGTCGGGAGGCCTTCGGTAATACAAAGACGGTCAGTGCCATTGGAAAACTGCAGGATGAAAACAATTTATCGGTTGCTCACGGTTTGTTCGTAGGTTGATTGGCCGTCAAAAACATTTGTCACTTTATCGTTAGCCCATCAGAAGGTCGTCGGTTACTTGTCAATGAATTAACCCATGATTTTTATCCATCAGATCATCATAAGAATGTCTTCAGAAATTTGTAGCATGAAAAAAAATAAAGAACCTTCTTTATTTCATTATAACTTCNAAAAGGTTTTTGGGGCGTAGCTAATTTGGTTGTCGGAAATCTCACATCCTAAAGACTTTCATTGGAGTTAAATTACCAACGGATTACGGACAGGTGATACTTGTTGGTTATGCTAAAATGAAAGCTATCGATAAACCATTGATTGCCATTGGTAATATAAGAGATGGTTGTAAATTGTCAAATCTTATCCAAAAAAAGTCGTTGGTTATCTGTCGGGAGGCCTTCGGTAATACAAAGACGGTCAGTGCCATTGGAAAACTGCAGGATGAAAACAATTTATCGGTTGCTCACGGTTTGTTCGTAGGTTGATTGGCCGTCAAAAAGATTTGTCACTTTATCGTTAGCCCATCAGAAGGTCGTCGGTTACTTGTCAATGAATTAATCCATGATTTTTATCCATCAGATCATCATAAGAATGTCTTCAAAAATTTGTAGCATGAAAAAAAATAAAGGACCTTCTTTATTTCATTATAACTTTCACGCTGCAATCGTAACAAATGTAAATCTAATTATATATTGCACACTAAATTTTTCCATTTCAAGTTGTGATTAAAGTCACATTAGTAAATGAACAAAAGAATTAAAATATTTGTACAAAAAATAACATGTTCTTAAAAAATATCTGCGGAAATAAATAGAAATAAAAGGTGCCTTAATCTTCTTCGGTGCCCTCATATCCTTCTTTGTCGGCTACTTTTTAGCCTGATGTCGGAACACATCTAATTTTCATTTCACTTTAGCTTCTATTTAAAACCACATCTGGGAGAGTTGGGCAACATATCATGTCTCAATATTTGCACTGAATGCATCAATCTGCCTACGAGCCTCATCCTCCTAAGCTGTATAAGTGGATGCCTTGAATGTGCTAGAAGACGAATGAGGGTCATAGGATTGTGCTAAGAACTCAATCCATAAACCATTCTCATCTTAAAGTTTTTGGTAGCCTACCTCTACAACTTTGTTAGTTGGATGGATCACGACCTAGGATCATAACTCCTCCCCTTCATCGTCTCCTACAAAAAAAATGCTGAGAAAGTTACAAGAAAAATAAACTTCACAATTACTCTTGTGATTTTCATTTGCTTCCTAAGATTTGTTGTCCACCAAATCTAGTCAAACTACCGCTATGAATACACACATGTAATTCAGTACCGATAGACTCTGGTGCCAACTCTAATGTATATAAAAGTAAGAAAATAGTTAATATATATTTTATTCATAATAAGATTTAATGTAGAAATTAACTCTTATCAGTCTTCTCTTGTACATTGTATTAGGGAGTGTCCCACCAGTATGCTTGTAGGCATGCATACCTCCATAGTCAGAGCGACGATTTTATTTGGCGTATTGACCCGCCTTCTGTAATCCAGACCATCCTAAACCTTAAGAAATGAGTCAAAAAATTCTTCCTAGAGCTACATAGGGCACTATTGTGCCTTCTGTTATTTCACCAAGCATGTCACAAATAAGTTGCTTCCTATTCGCTCAATGTTCCCTCCAAATGTGTGTCATGCTCATGGTGCTAAAAAAACTATTTCTGTAAAATGAAATTAAATATGTTATATTGATAAGAAAATTTGTATATATCTAAGATTAATGTGTTTCGTATATAACGCAAACTCTTTAAACCACGTATCTCAAATTGCTATAAAGATTTACTAATACAACAAGCACAAAGCATTATACTTACTCTGCATATTATCCATGATAGCATAGATGACCTATGTAAAGGGATATAATAATATGAAAACAAGATATAATTAATTTAGATTAAATTAAAATATATAAAGCACTAGTATCACCATCCAAAATAACATACATCTGTCAAACAGACTTGAGCTAATAAGTCCTTGTGTTGCTCGATGCCTCCACATCTGCAGCAAGAGATGTGCTAGTATGGTATGAAGAGAGGGGTTGTAAACTAAGGTATGTGGTGAAGCTAAAGAAATCAAAGTGGAGGCTTGTAGTGACAACTCGACTGCAACATTGGTTGAGGTGGTGAGTGGTAGCGAAGTACATATCTCCACAGTAGTGCGACCTTGTTGGTTGATGAGGGCCTTCCTCTGGTACTGACCTAGGATATGTCTTTTAAAAGGGAGCTTATCCCTTCCTCTAAAACTCATCTAAAATAAGAAAATGAAAAGTTATTATTGCACATAATTTTTAAATAAAATATGATAGTAATATTAATTTCAATCTATAAACTACTGAAACTAAAAACTTAAAGCTACATAATAAATAGGAAACAAAACTAAAATGTAAAAAAGACAGNATCTTCTTCGGTGCCCTCATATCCTTCTTTGTCGGCTACTTTTTAGCCTGATGTCGGAACACATCTAATTTTTATTTCACTTTAGCCTCTATTTAAAACCACATCTGGGAGAGTTGGGCAACATATCATGTCTCAATATTTGCATTGAATGCATCAATCTGCCTACGAGCCTCATCCTCCTATGCTATATAAGTGGATGCCTTGAATGTGCTAGAAGACGAATGAGGGTCATAGGACTGTGCTAAGAACTCAATCCATAAACCATTCTCATCTTAAAGTTTTTGGTAGCCTACCTCTACAACTTTGTTAGTTGGATGGATCACGACCTAGGATCATAACTCCTCCCCTTCATCGTCTCCTACAAAAAAAATGCTGAGAAAGTTACAAGAAAAATAAACTTCACAATTACTCTTGTGATTTTCATTTGCTTCCTAAGATTTGTTGTCCACCAAATCTAGTCAAACTACCGCTTATGAATACACACATGTAATTCAGTACCGATAGACTCTGCTGCCAACTCTAATGTATATAAAAGTAAGAAAATAGTTAATATATATTTTGTTCATAATAAGATTTAATGTAGAAATTAACTCTTATCAGTCTCCTCTTGTACATTGTATTAGGGAGCGTCCCACCAGTATGCTTGTAGGCATGCATACCTCCATAGTCAGAGCGACGATTTTATTTGGCGTATTGACCCGCCTTCTGTAATCCAGACCATCCTAAACCTTAAGAAATGAGTCAAAAAATTCTTCCTAGAGCTACATAGGGCACTATTGTGCCTTCTGTTATTTCACCAAGCATGTCACAAATAAGTTGCTTCCTATTCGCTCAATGTTCCCTCCAAATGTGTGTCATGCTCATGGTGCTAAAAAACTATTTCTGTAAAATGAAATTAATTATGTTATATTGATAAGAAAATTTGTACATATCTAAGATTAATGTGTTTCGTATATAACGCAAACTCTTTAAACCACATATCTCAAATTGCTATAAAGATATACTAATACAACAAGCACAAAGCATTATGCTTACTCTGCATATTATCCATGATAGCATAAATGACCTATGTAAAGGGATAAAATAATATGAAAACAAGATATAATTAATTTAGATTAAATTAAAATATATAAAGCACTAGTATCACCATCCAAAATAACATACATCTGTCAAACAGACTTGAGCTAATAAGTCCTTGTGTTGCTCGATGCCTCCACATCTGCAGCAAGAGATGTGCTAGTATGGTATGAGGAGAGGGGTTGTAAACTAAGGTATGTGGTGAAGCTAAAGAAATCAAAGTGGAGGCTTGTGGTGACAACTCGACTGCAACATTGGTTGAGGTGGTGAGTGGTAGCGAAGTACATATCTCCACAATAGTGCGACCTTGTTGGTTGATGAGGGCCTTCCTCTGGTACTGACCTAGGATATGTCTTTTAAAAGGGAGCTTATCCCTTCCTCTAAAACTCATCTAAAATAAGAAAATGAAAAGATATTATTGCACATAATTTTTAAATAAAATAGATAGTAATATTAATTTCAATCTATATAAACTACTGAAACTAAAAACTTAAAGCTACATAATAAATAGGAAACAAAACTATAATGTAAAAACGACAANGTTTGGTCCCTAAATCCGTGGTTAGGTTGAGAGGCTACTGGTTGTCATTCCAGAGCTCTCACTTCTCCCTTGCCTGAGGGCTAACAATCTCGCTTTAGTTTTCAAGAAACTAGACCAAACTGGNGTTTGGTCCCTAAATCCGTGGTTAGGTTGAGAGGCTACTGGTTGTCATTCCAGAGCTCTCACTTCTCCCTTGTCTGAGGGCTAACAATCTCGCTTTAGTTTTCAGGAAACTAGACCAAACTGAGGATTTTAATCTATCCCTTTAAAATCTCCAATTCTACGCCCATCAAAGTATATTTCCCTATTTATTTACACGTAACCCCATAGATTATATCCTCATCCATGAAATTGAATGTGACTCTTACCTTGTTGTAGAAAGCATATCCCTTTCGGATCATATCTTTTTCAACAAACTTTAACCTTTCAATTGGCCAAATCAAAAAGTAAATGAAGATCAAAGTTTGAATCATCATAAATTATTGATATTTAAAATATTACAAAACAAAAATTAGTTCTTCACAAACTATATCTCATTATAGGGAGAAGGATAAAGAAGACTACTTAGAATTCATAAGAAGGATACAAAAAAACATGGATTTCATATATAAAAATAAGTTTAAAAAAAAATATAAAAAGAACAAAACTTATCTCACACTCATTCCCAAACAAATCCCTAGAAGTTCCCTTTAAACACTTTCTCTCTTTACAATCACACTCAATTCTCTATTAGAAGTGTAATAAAGAAGAAATTCTTACCTTCCCTCTCCTCTTACAACCCTAGAAGAAAATCCTCACATCTCCAAGACGTTTCTCACGCCAAAAACCTTCCTTTCAATATAATGCCCCCTTTTTTCTCTAGACTCCTCTCTTTTTTAATTATTATCTGCCTTCTTTCTAAAGGAATTCAAAATTCTCTCCATTNACCTTCCTTTCAATATAATGCCCCCTTTTTTCTCTAGACTCCTCTCTTTTTTAATTATTATCTGCCTTCTTTATAAGGGAATTCAAAATTCTCTCCAAATTTTCCCCCAAAAGTCACATCTTTTAATACCAAGAGAGAAGTCCCTTCATTCAAGAGACACATTTATTCTCTAAAGAGCCTTTACAAAGTGTCTAGATGCATTGAACCACTCCATGGGATGTTTGAATTGTTTGGAGCCTTCAAAAATCACTCAAAAATAGTCACGAACTGCCTTACTCCATCTTAATTCATTTTTGGTGCTTCTGGCACCAGCCTAATGAAGTTCACACTGTTTTCTAGATTCTGGCACCTCTTGTGCCAGTTTTTGGTGCTTTTGGCGCTAGCTTTTTGGAAAATGGTGCCTCTAGCGTCAGTTCTGGCGCCTAGATCATGAAAATCTCTATTTTGGATCTAAATTTCCTCCTTTTTGCTAATTTTTGCTCCGAATGCCTAAAATTGATATATTTGCAATAAAAATATGAAAATACCCTTCTTTAAAGTGTGATATCACCAAAATAAGCATAAAATGTATATATAAAATAGTACATTATTTTGGTATATCAAAATCCCTCAAACTTAAATGTTACTTATCCTCAAGTGACCCTTTTATTATATAAAAATATGACTTATGGTAGAGATTAACTTTTAAACTTCTATAATTTGTTTTAATAAATATAATAGTATAACTTAAGAGAAACTTTGAACTTAGGTTAAAACANTATTTTGGTATATCAAAATCCCTCAAACTTAAATGTTACTTATCCTCAAGTGACCCTTTTATTATATAAAAAATATGACTTATGGCAGAGATTAACTTTTAAACTTCTATAATTTGTTTTAATAAATATAATAGTACAACTTAAGAGAAACTTTGAACTTAGGTTAAAACTGTAAATATAAGAACACCTAGTAATCAAGTCTAAGGTTCTGAATCTCCATTCATTTCAAGAAGAATTGTAATTTGTCATATCAATGATGCTTAGATTATCCATATGAAAAAGAATTTCATGAAAAATTTATTAGTAAGGATGTTAATACTTAGATACAATTAGAAAATGTAATAAAGTCTTTTTCCTCAAGTTGATTCAAGTGAAGCTAATTTTTTATTAGACATCTTCTCAAGCTTCTCACATATTTTTATTTTTATTTTCTTTTTCTTTTTATTTTTCTTTTTATTTTCTTTAGGATCATTTTCAACCCTTTGTTTTCTTTTTCTTTTCCTTTTTTTTTCATATGAGGATTATTATATCTGGATACNTCCTCAAGTTGATTCAAGTGAAGCTAATTTTTTATTAGACATCTTCTCAAGCTTCTCACATATTTTTATTTTATTTTTATTTTTATTTTATTTTTATTTTTCTTTTTATTTTTCTTTTTATTTTCTTTAGGATCATTTTCAACTCTTTGTTTTCTTTTTATTTTCCTTTTTTTTCATATGAGGATTATTATATCTGGATAGCTTTTAATAATTTTGAACTTCACTATCCTCTTTTTAAAGTCAAAACTTCTTACCTTCCTTCACTTTATAAATTCATATTAGCTTTGAAGATTTTTCATAAAGTCTCATTCTTTTCTTATTACATGAAACTCTAAGATTCTTAATACTTCAAAAATACAATTTATTTTAATTTAAATAGAAAAATATACTCTTATTCTTTCATACTAAATATCTTAACTCTAGAATTGACCTTCATTATTAAAGATTTTTTTCTTAAATTTACCATAATATTTAAAAAAAATTATAGTCATTTAAAGTTAAACTCTAATATCCATGGTCATGTTAAATTAATTTTAAAAGTATAGTTAATTGAGGACAAATAAAATTTAGTTCACTTCTTNATTTTGTAGGTTTAAGTGAATTTGGATGTTTTTGGGAAACTGGCACCTCAGAAGCCAAATATGATGCCTCTATCTCCAACACCAAAAAATTTTGAATTTCAATTTTCTTTGAAAATTTGCTATGTACCACACCAAGTCAACCTCTAATTAACTTGATTAAGCAGTTATACTCATAATTAAATATTTTTATAACACAAAACTCATATTTATATATAAAATCAAATNCTAAATCAATTGCTTTCATTTGTTGAATGCAGAAATTCAACACTGCTCTTTCCTTAGTTACTTCTCTCAGGTTATTAGTTGGAAGCAACTTTGCAGAGATGAAGTAATGTAATGCTTTAGATTGATAATTTAACGTGCATGTGGAGAAATTGACTTTGTGATTATTTTTAACCTTCCATTCTCCTCTTCCATCAGTGAGATAGACAATTACATCATCAAGTGATGAATCAGTCATCACAAATGCAACATACTAACAATAAAATTCATTTCTCAGTCCATAAAGTGCATTGATTCTTCTTTGAGTAAATTCGACTAGCTTACCTCGAACATAAATATGGTCATTTTTGGTCACCCGAAGATTGGCATAGAATTCTTGAATCACAGAAACTATTATTACTGTAGTGAAGTAGCAGAAAGTTTCCCACTTCGAAGAAATAATCAACCTTTCGACCTCTCCTCCCGGATTCGAAAATGCTCGCTCTTANCTCAGGTGCTTAGTTGGAAGCAACTTTGCAGAGATGAAGTAATGTAATGCTTTAGATTGATAATTTAACGTGGATGTGGAGAAATTGACTTTGTGATTATTTTTAACCTTCCATTCTCCTGTTCCATCAGTGAGATAGACAATTACATCATCAAGTGATGAATCAGTCATCACAAATGCAACATACTAACAATAAAATTCATTTCTCAGTCCATAAAGTGCATTGATTCTTCTTTGAGTAAATTCGACTTGCTTACCTCGAACATAAATATGGTCATTCGTGGTCACCCGAAGATTGGCATAGAATTCTTGAATCACAGAAACTATTGCTACTGTAGTGAAGTAGCAGAAAGTTTCCCACTTCGAAGAAATAATCAACCTTTCAACCTCTCCTCCTGGATTCGAAAATGCTCGCTCTTGGAGCCATAGGAATCACAGGAATTATGTTGAGCCTTTAAATTAACACACCTCCTTGCATCAAAATCTCTTAAAGGCTTTCTTCTATTTACTCTTGGAGCCATAGGAATTTCTATATAAATTCAAATAAAATCCAATTAAATTTACAATATCATAAATCAAACTCCAAAAGTAAGAATATTTGGCAAGAAGCTTTTCACCATGGGTTCTCTTTAAACTTCTTCAAAAAGCTCTCAAATTTTTGGATTTCCAAAATGTAGGATAAATCCATGGTGAAAAGTAAAATTTCTAAGTTAAAGTGAAGCTCTTACTAAGGGAAGATGAAATCTAAGACTTTCAGGCTTTAAAGTCTTTTTAAATCCACCAAATGTTAAGCCCTAGGTTGAGTTTTAGCCTTGGTTTAGAGGTAAGTGACAACCCAAGCAGTAAAAACGGATCTTTACATGGTATTTTGTAGGTTTAAGTGAATTTGGATGTTTTTGGGAAACTGGCACCTCAGAAGCCAAATATGATGCCTCTATCTCCAACACCAAAAAATTTTGAATTTCAATTTTCTTTGAAAATTTGCTATGTACCACACCAAGTCAACCTCTAATTAACTTGATTAAGCAGTTATACTCATAATTAAATATTTTTATAACACAAAACTCATATTTATATATAAAATCAAATTAATAGTTTTNAAGGAGAGTTAAGAAATCATCAAATGAACTTCAGAGGATATGCTTGGGAAGAAGTTTAAGATAAGTACTTTATTTTTTTGTTTGATTTTTGTTGATTATGTGAACCTAAATTTTATTATAAACCGTGTTTTATTGTGTTATCCTCATGAGATCTGAGTAGTTTTCTTTATCTTTCTTCTTGCAATAAGAATTAACCTTGTGTTGGATTAGAATTGTTTAAGATTTCTTTTATTCCATACTTGTGATGATTCAGTACTTTGTACTTAATTTAAATATTCAATATGGCCAATTGGTATGTTTAAACTCATTGTGAAGGCTAATGCACAGGTGATTATGTGTTGTGCATTGTAAATATCTTTCAATATTACAACACACACACGACAGTGCTAATAATTAATATGCAGTTCAATCCCGNCATATAATACAAATTGTATGTGGGAAATGATTCAACACAAATATCTTGCAATTTTAGTGGACTATAAGAAAACAGTACTGTCAAGGATGTTATACTGAAAGGAGATCAGAAAACACGTCAGCAGAAGACCAAATCGTTCAATTGATGAGCTACAACACCCCTGGAGAATGACTCCAAGCCAACCGAACGAAGAACGCCCAAGTCAAAGATCAAGAACCACTGAATCAAGAAAAAAAATCATTCCAACTATCATTGAAATGCAACCAACCGCCTCGCAAGACTCTCCAAGTCTCTTCAGGAGGTGTAAGGTTCTCTTCACTAAACACCCTTTGAACACCTTAGATGGATCTCCATTTAATAGGGGTAGACTACAAGCAAAATTACAGTGATTCACCCTCAACCTGACGTCCTAGTTTAATCCCAACAACATGAGTTTCTCATCCAGGGGTCAACAGTCAACAGTAGGACCAAAACAACCAAACAATTTACTCAAGCCAACCGAGGAAAGTCCAGATAACCGAATAACCATCAGAGCCCACTGACAGCCCCGACTCAATTAAATTGACTAAATGGGCCTTACTTATCCAATGACTATTGACCTCAACCGAGCAAGTAATAGGATAGCCTAGTTACAAGCTCTTTTATTTTTTGAACCTAAAATATCATATAACACCCCATAAAAGAAGGGATAAGCATGTAATTGTACAATTCATGCTCCTCTTATCTAAAAGCAAAGGCTCATTTCTATAGTAGAATTCAATCAGTCATTCTTTAGAGAACCATTTCTTTATTTTGTTCTCTCTCTCCTCTCCTTCTTTCTCTCATTTTCTCTTTCCTTTTACACTCTATTCCTTCGGCTTGATTCAACATTATGAAAAGTGCAATGATTAACAAGAAGAAGAACAAAACAACAAGATGAAACCCACGAAGGAGACACAGTGAAATTGGAGAGTAGTAAGAAATTCATACAATAGTAGTTCTAGGAGCTAAGAGACTAGATGTTGGTCCAAATGTTAGAGGCCATTAGAGAAGCAGTAGAGAGAAGAAGGGAACCAAACTCTAAATAGGAACTGATACAAAAAAAAATCAGAAGGAACTTTTGCCTAATGAAAGAGTAGAAGATTCTCAGCACCATGAAATTATCAGGACTATATTGATGTATAGACAATTGTTTGAGTGCACTGAGACCACCAGACTGCCAAAGAATATGTTCTCTTAGCATTTCTCACCCATTGCCTGGAAAGTTCAAAGTATTATCATTCTACTCTTCCTAAGGTTAGACTAATAAGATGGACCACTATAAGAATTTTGCCTACTACCAACGGTCAAATACCATCTGTAATAATGGATAAATCGTAGGTAATATATTTGCAGATGGTGTAGCGACAATAATGTTGACGTAGCAAAAAATGCTTGTTGGCAATGAACTTATCGAACGATTTAACTATAGTTTACATTAACAGAAGAGTATCTGATGTGCAATAATCATTGCTCTCAATTCAAAAACATGCCATATTTAAATGTAGCTTATCCTTCGGTTATATAAGTGACACAAGAATCGGTAGCAAAAGTGTAGCGTTGTTGCTAGAAATGTGTTGCGATTATGTCACAAAAATGTAACTTAACTATCAGTTTACCGAGGGAAAAGTGCAGCACTTTTTTATATATTGTTTATTTGATAGGCTGTCAGAAATTCTTCGGCATATATCCAAGCGGTTGTACCATTGAGCAGCAATCGAAAACAAGTACCATAAAAAAAAATTACAGCCCTCTTTCAAAGTTGCAATCTATACAACTGCAATCGTAACAGTGCAATAAAAAATTAGCACAACACAATAACAAAACTAATTAATGCGTAAATCATATACAAAAATAAAAGAAAAACTATTGAATTAAATCAAACAAAATATTAAACTACACAATAAAGACAGTGTTTGCTAATAATAATTTGTTTAATACGCAAACAAATAAAATAATAACCTGTTACTCATCCTCCTCATCCTTCTGTGTTATCTCCTCATCATCATGATCCACACCCTCATACTGCACTGGTTTCTTCCCTTTTTCCAATTCAGAATGGAACATCATTTCAATCTCTGCCCTCATCTCCAATCTCAAGGCTGCTACCTGAGCAGCAACCTCAAACATCAACCTGACGACGTATCTCCTCTTCATATGAAGTGGAAGTGGATGTACATGATGTGCTAGAGGCCCGAAAGGCATCATAGGCCGGCGCCTGGGAACCCAACTCATAGACCTTACCCTTCTTCTTCCCGTCGACAGCCTCCCTCCTAAGGTCATACTCAAAATGATAGTGAGATGTGCCCAAACCACAACCCGACTGCTGAGATCTGCTCTCCTTGAGCCTCTGGGAGGCCTCCTACAAAACATATGATTAATGAAAGTGAGAGAATAAATAAATTTTAATAATTATTTGAATTTTATGTTCTTTAGTCTTGTGAATTATCTTGGTCTCCTTTAAACTGTGTCCTCCCAGGACTGGTTCCACTAAGCCTATGGGTGCGCTCGTTTAACTTTACAGTAATTGCCTCCCATCCTTTCTCCAACTTCTATCAGTGTAATGTAATAGTTAGCATACATTTAATCTAAAATAAGATTTAATACAAAAAAAGTCTTACCAACCTCTTCTTGTACTCCATAAGTGGGAGCGCACCACTGGTGTGCTTCGAGGCCCCCATACCCCAAAAGTCAGAGAAACAAATCAGCATTGCCTACTTCCTCTTTCTCTAATACTCGAGAGAGTCCCAAGCCATGAGTAGTGCAACAAACACATCCTCAACCAACCACAAGGGGCACTCACGTTTCCGACGTATATCGTCGAACTGTTTGCACAGAGGATTGATCTCCTTAGCTAGAAGTTCATGCGGATGTGTGTTATTTAAATTGGATTATAAATTGTTAGATTCTAAAAAATAAATAAATAATTTTATTACTATGTTTGGGGTTTACCTTAAATTCTGCAAACCTCATAGCTTGAACTATCATTGAGATCTCCTTCAAGGATAAATACAGATGGTTGTACTTGTTATAAATTATATCTCTAATGGATTGGATGACCTGTGTGGGGGAGTAAATCTTAAAATAACATATGATTGGTTCTATATTAAATTTTAAAAATTTAAGGCAGTAATGTCAGTATTAAATTAAAGCTTACGTGTTCCCCACTTCTCAGAGCTGATGGTGGTTGCTCGTGTTGCTCAAACTAGATGGCTCATAAATAGTAGTTGATGTCAATAATGCTAGTGATGTCGTGGTCGTGGCTGGTGGTTGTGGTAGTGTCATGGTTGTGACTGGTGATGGTGGTGGTGTCGAGGTCGTGACTAGTGGTGGTGGTGGTTTTGTGGCTGTTGTCGTTATTGGTGTCATGTTCTTGACTGGTAGTGGCACCGGTGTGGTAGCTAGAACTAAAGGTAGTGTCGGTGTGGTGGCCATTGTACCACCAAGTCCATGGTCTCGTCTGCTGACGAACTTTCTCTAGCCAAACTAAACAAACAAGTTATGTGTTAAACATAAGTGAAATCTATAAAGAACAATCTACAAACTACTGAAATTGAAAATATGAAAGTACTAAGTAAAAACAAAATAACACTTACACGTCTTTATTAACCTCCTCTTATGAGTCTTGAATATGTAGTTCAAATTACTTCATCCAAACCATTGCCAGAATCATGTTCATCGATATCAATTTCTTCGTGTTTGTCATCAGCATCCACTAAATTTAGCCCTTCATCGATAATATCAAGTGGAATGTATGACTCTATCATTTCCATTTCTTGATGAGCAGGTTAAATTGTATTTTGAATATCAATAGTCGATATCGGTTTACCAGTTATGACTATTGCTAACTCTACTTTGTCTATTATTTTATGGAGATATGGAAGATAAAACATCTGACTTGCTTGTCTTGCAAAAATGAATGGATTAAATTAACCATATTTATCATTTACTTTTACTTCTATGACATTATATGGTTGGATAACCCTTGTTCCATGATTAGGAACAAAATCAAACCAATCACAGTTGAATATGAATCCTCACACAAATAGAGTCACGATAAAATAGTTTAACAACTTCTTCGAGAATCTCATAGTAATCTATCTCATCGCATGATTTAGTATTTGCTTTAACAAAAAAGCTAGAATTATAAGTCTTTTTTCCTTGTAATCAGGACCTTGCATAAAACTTGTAGCCATTCACATCATAAATTTGTCAAGCTTTGACGATGCACATTAGTCTCCAAGCAATATCTAACACTTCTNCATATTTATCATTTACTTTTACTTCTATGACATTATATGGTTGGATAACCCTTGTTCCATGATTAGGAACAAGATCAAACCAATCACAGTTGAATATGAATACTCACCCACAAATAGAGTCAGGATAAAATAGTTTAACAACTTCTTCAAGAATCTCATAGTAATCTATCTCATCGCCTGATTTAGTATTTTCTTTAACAAAAAAGCTAGAGTTATAAGTTTTTTTTCCTTGTAATCAGGATCTTGCATAAAACTTGTAGCCATTCACATCATAAATTTGTCAAGCTTTGACGCTGCACATTAGTCTCCAAGCAAGATCTAACACTTCCTAATCCATTATTCCATTGCTTCGATAATGAATCTAGTAATTCATAACTAACTCATTTTTCATTAAAGATACCTAATAACAATTATCTTAAATGTTCAATAATTTAATTAAACACTCACTTACATGTATTGAGAACCATCGGGAGAAATTATTTTCCATCTCCTGATTTGTGACATCATCTTCAACTGAGTACAAATAATTTAAGAATAAAATATTACCTCAATGAAAAAATTATTGATTAGCCCATCATAATATTTTCACCGGAAAGAATGAACTACTAAAAAAATTCACTGTCTTACTCAATAAAGAGTTGAATTTCATCATAATTTAGAAGAACATAAAGTGTCACTGCTCTATGTTTATGATCACTGAGATAACATGATGTTCACATTCTTGATGCTTTACCAAAATGTTAAAAAACAAAAAGTGTCGTTGGAGGCACCACGCCCAATGACGTGGTCTCTTTGGAGGCACCACGCCCAATGCGTGGTCTCTTCTTGCACGAAATAATAGGAGTAGAAAGTGGTGGTCTCCTGTAGTANCTCAATGAAAAAATTATTGATTAGCCCATCATAATATTTTCACCTGAAAGAATGAACTATTAAAAAAATTCACTGTCTTACTCACTAAAGAGTTGAATTTCATCATAATTTAGAAGAACATAAAGTGTCACTGCACTATGTTTCTGATCACTGAGATAACATGATCACATTCCTGATGCTTTACCAAACTGCTAAAAAACAAAAAGTGTCGTTGGAGGCACCACGCCCAATGACGTGGTCTCTTCTTGCACGAAATAATAGGAGTAGAAAGTGGTGGTCTCCTGTAGTCATATTATTTACATATGGATCCTTCTTGTCATGCTTTATTCTTGACAGTTTATTTCTGTTTATTCAAAAATTTGTAATATAATTACTTCAATATTGCACTGGTGCTCGAAGTAAGGCTTCGTGTGGTAGCGGTACTGGTAGATGCTTCATAGAGTCAAAAAAACTAGATGTGAATGTTCTTCCGAGCTTGTATAATATTATCAGAATATTTTCTTCTAACTGTCATATTCCAGCAACTGCTATATTATATTCACATTACTACTAAAAATTACAAAATATCACATATAACAAAAAAAAATATATAAAAAAAGAATGATGTCAAATTGATCAATACAATACCAAGAATATTTCCAATTGTTGGATGCNCAGCAACTGCTATATTATATTCACATTACTACTAAAAATTACAAAATATCACATATAACAAAAAAAAATATAAAAAGAAAAGAATGATGTCAAATTGATCAATACAATACCAAGAATATTTCCAACTGTTGGATGTCTCCCAATGGTGCATTTATTTGAGCCAATGTTGCATTTCTTTTTCATAATAATAACTCTAAACTTGATGTAAATAAAATTATTGTTTTCTTAAGATAAAAAAGGGAGCCATTATTTTTCATTAATTTTTGAAAGATTTATATGCATACCATTCAATTCCCNTTGCATTTCTTTTTCATAATAATAACTCTAAACTTGATGTAAATAAAATTATTGTTTTCTTAAGATAAAAAAAGGGAGCCATTATTTTTCATTAATTTTTGAAAGATTTACATGCATACCACTCAATTCCTACATATTTACATATTTAACCCCTAAACTTCAATTTTTTACTTGCCTTCCTCATGCATGAAAAGTTGTATGTCAATTTCTAAAATTTAAAAATAATAATTTTTTGATATGATATGAAACACTTGAGTGTTATGAATATAAAAAGTAAAATTTAGGTGTTAGATTACATGTATAAATTGACAGGATTTGAGAGGTAGACAATGCATCGTTTCCTCTTGCTTTGGAAAAGTAAAACAAGAGGATAACTTTAATGTTATCATGACTACAATCTACAACTTCCGCGTTGTTTCATTTTCAATGACAAATAAACGCCTTAATCGTTTTCAGAACTTGATTAATAAATCTAATGGTTTGTTTGATTCGTCAAAGTAATCGAAAGATATTGACCAAGACTAATTTGAATTGTTGATAATACCTACAGTATGTAGAAAAGTGACATCTGCCTTGTTATGAAAATATTTCTGTGGTCTGTTCGCAGAATAGCTTCTCTGAAGGTCGTAAGTCCCTTTAGGTCACGGGTTTGAATCTCCTGGTGGCGCAATGTCGCCTTAAGTCAGGTGGTACTCGAATTATTTACAATAGAACGGGTTGGAGACATCACAGCCTGGCCCAATCTCTTAAAATATCTATATATATATTATAATATGTTACTTTTGATGTAATCTTATTCATTCATAATTATTTAATATTATTTAAATTTATTTATATCTTTGTTATTTTAATTATATGCCTTTAAATCGTTTAATTAAATATATTTATGATTAGTTTGAATGGTATTTTCTGCCTTGAAAATAACTGTATTTTGTTCCGTGCAACACGTTTACCGAAAGAATTTTTATTTCTCCTAACCCTCTCTAGTTGACTATAAACGGATTTTACTAACGGCAAAAACAGATTGAACATGTAGTTGCTATGCAGTTACGAACTCAACCACACATTATGTTATTACTAGATCTATCAATTACAACATAATTGTTTGGTTATAGTCGTTGCATCAAATAAATAGTTCCCATCAAATCAAGCATAACATTTTATTTAATCTAAAACAAAGGACTCAAATGTTGGACGGAGAGTTTTTAAAATTAGTTTAAGAAACATTAATATTTCACATTTTTTAAATTTATAGTGGAATTACTATCTCATTGTTGGGATGAAAATTAGTGGGGTTTTGATCATTTACTATAAAATCCACAAAGTGGAAAAAAAATGATCACATTGATTCAAGAAATTTGGAATAGCATATCTAACATATACACGAACCAAAGTAATCGCAGAAAAATACATCAAGATTTAACTTGAAAAACCCCGAGAATAGAAAAAGCTACACAACCAAAAATTCACTGTTAAAGAAGAAATATGTAGAGAATTTCACTTCTTAGATCTTCTCTCTACAACACTGGAACTTAGAAGAGTGTTGCTCTAATTCTTCTCTTGATCAAACAGAAGAAATCAAATGCTAAAATCTACCTCTCTCAACACATCGTTATTTTACTACATTGTCTNAAAGTTGTATGTCAATTTCTAAAATTTAAAAATAATAATTTTTTGATATGATATGAAACACTTGAGTGTTATAAATATAAAAAGTAAAATTTAGGTGTTAAATTACATATATAAATTGACAGGATTTGAGAGGTAGACAATGCATCGTTTCCTACTGCTTTGGAAAAGTAAAACAAGAGGATAATTTTAATGTTATCATGACTACAATCTACTGACTTCCGCGTTGTTTCATTTTCAATGACAAATAAACGCCTTAATCGTTTTCAGAACTTGATTAATAAATCTAATGGTTTGTTTGATTCGTCAAAGTAATCGAAAGATATTGAACAAGACTAATTTGAATTGTTGATAATACCTACAGCATATAGAAAAGTGACATCTGCCTTGTTATGAAAATATTTCTGTGGTCTATTCGCAGAACAGTTTCTCTGAAGGTCGTAAGTCCCTTCAGGTCACGTGTTTGAATCTCCTGGTGGCGCAATGTCGCCTTTAGTTAGCTGGTGCTCGAATTATTTACAATAAAACGGGTTGGAGACATCACAGCCTGGCCCATTCTTTTAAAATATCTATATAGATATAAATTATAATATGTTACTTTTGATGTAAACCAATTCATTCCTAATTATTTAATATTATTTAAATTTATTTATATCTTTGTTATTTTAATTATATGCCTTTAAATCGTTTAATTAAATATAATTATGATTAGTTTGAATGGTATTTTCTGCCTTGAAAATAACTGTATTCTGTTCCGTGCAACACGTTTACCGAAAGAATTTTTATTTCTCCTAACCCTCTCTAGTTGACTATAAACGGATTTTACTAACGGCAAAAACAGATTGAACATGTAGTTGTTATGCAATTACGAACTCAACCACACATTATGTTATTACTAGATCTATCAATTACAACATAATTGTTTGGTTATAGTCGTTGCATCAAATAAATAGTTCCCATCAAATCAAGCATAACATTTTATTTAATCTAAACAAAGGACTCAAGTGTTCGACGGAGAGTTTTTAAAATTAGTTTAAGAAACATTAATATTTCACATTTTTTTAAATTTATAGTGGAATTACTATCTCATTGTTGGGATGAAAATTAGTGGGGTTTTGATCATTTACTATAAAAACCACAGTGAAAAAAAATGATCACATTGATTCGAGAAATGTGGAATAGCATATCTAACATATACACGAACCAAAGTAATAGCAGAAAAATACACCAAGATTTAACATGAAAAACCCCCAGAACAAAAAAAGCCACACAACCAAAAATTCATTGTAAAAAGAAGAAATATCTTCTCTACAACACTGGAACTTAGAAGAGTGCTGCTCTAATTCTTCTCTTGATCACACAAAAGAAATCACATGCTAAAATCCACCTCTCTCAACACATCGTTTTTTTACTGCATTGTCGAGAGACTACCATATGCATACGAGTCATTATTCCAATTTGAGGAATTTATCACTTGTAATAGATAAGTCGTTAAGGTCCTAACCACGCCATCACAGGTGTAAAAATTTCACACTTTCTATTTAAAAGCTTGGATTGATGGAAACCACGATGTGGCTAAGATGCTACTTGATGTAGATATGCCATCTGGCGTAGCTACACCTAATATTGGCATGGCAACGACAGTCTTGTTGTGCACAGTCGCTGGAATCCCTTCCTCTACAATTGTGGGTGCTCCTCCAGACTCCATGTCTTAACAACCTCCCACTTGGAGATTGATAACACCAAACACATGTCCCCGAATTTTGTATTTCAATATCACATTGATAACATACTAAACACACTTAACATTAAAAACAAACACTAAACACATAAACACTAAGCCATGAACTTAATTTCATTCTCTAGTCGGTGGAACGAATCCTGACCTATCATTAGTCTCTCCTTCAGCATTTGGAATCTAAATCTGAAAGAATGCACGATGGTTAATAACTTTGGTTGAATCTTCTTCAATCCACTTGTTCTTCAAATACATAGCATGGTCTGCTTCTTCTATAAAACTGGTATGGCTAAACTGTATCTTAATTTTTAATCCTATATAATCCAAATGTGTGTTAACTTTCATCACTTTTGCTTTAATTGAAGCCACGTCAGCCTCAATTTTAGTGATTTTCTCCGTTATCCCTTCGATATTAACGACGAGGAAACCGTTATATAACTCTTGTGCACTCTGACTAACAAAACTTCTTTCTCATTGCCTCCTCCTTTAAATCACTCACCCAAGATGACATTTTTTCAAAACTCTCTTTTTCAGTTAGGATTTAGGGTTAAATGGAAGTGTGGTGAGACTTGTCCTCATACCCTTTTATTTATAGCCTTTAAACTCCTCCTAAAACTCCTAGGCACGTCTTAAAAATGTTTCCCACGTTAGAGCCAACCAAATCTCAGTTAAAACTTCTAAAAATCTAAAATTCGGACATGTTTTTGAACTGTCGTGCTTAAGCGTCGGATATTGGCACTTAAGCGTTCGTGCTCAATTTAACACGGGTCAACTTAACGTCTAAATACACGTTCTACCATGCCTAAGTCATCTTTTAAGGTCTTAGAATAATCACTAAATCATTATATATTCAATATACTACCAGAATTTTCTAAATCAAACACAATAACATAACCATAAAAACAAACACACCGATAATTATGGGTTACCTCCCACAGAGTGTTTGGTTTAAAGTCGTCAGCCCGACGTAACCAGTTTTTATTCTGGTTGATCCAACATCATAAAATCATTTAATTTAATTTGGTCACATAAAAAATAGGATTTCAACCTATGATCATTTACTTTAAATATTTTATCAGTTTTAGGATCTTTGATATCCACAGCTCCATAAGGATAAACTTTCATCACAACAAATGGGCCCAACCACCTAGACTTAAGTTTGTCTGGAAATAATCTTAACCTTACATTATAAAGCAAAACTTGTTGTCATAGCAAAAAATTTTTAGTAAGAATCCTCCGATCATGCCTCATCTTCATCTTTTCTTTATAAATCTTAGCACTTTTATAAGATTCATTTATTATCTCTTCAAGTTCATTCAATTGTAATAATCTTTTCTCACCAGCATTCTTTAAATTATAATTAAATTCTTTTATAGCCCAATATATTTTATGCTCAAGTTCAACTAGTAAGTGATACGTTTTCCCAAATATTAGCCTGGAGACATTCCTATAGGAGTTCTGTATGCAGTCCTATAAGCCCACAAAGCATAGTCAAGTTTGACTGATCAATCCATTTTGGTTTGATTCACAGATTTTTCCAATTTTCTTTTAATTTCACGATTGGATAATTCAGTCAAACCACTTGTTTAAGGATGATAAGCAGTAGCAATTCTATGGTTAATATTATATTTCTTTAATAACTTCTCCATTATTGCATTTTTGAAATGACTTCCCCCGTCAGTTATGATTACTCTCGAAATCTNTTCATTCAATTGTAATAATCTTTTCTCACCAGCATTCTTTAAATTATAATTAAATTCTTTTATAGCCCAATACATTTTATGCTCAAGTTCTACTAGTAAGTGACACGTTTTTCAAAATATTAGCGTGGAGACATTCCTGTAGGAGTTCTGTATGCAGTCCTATAAGCCCACAAAGCATAGTCAAGTTTGACTGACCAATCCAATTTGGTTTGATTCACAGATTTTTCCAACTTTCTTTTAATTTTACGATTGGATAATTCACCCAAACCACTTGGTTAAGGATGATAAGCAGTAGCAATTCTATGGTTAATATGATATTTCTTTAATAACTTCTCCATTATTGCATTTCTGAAATGACTTCCACCGTCAGTTATGATTACTCTCGGAATCCCAAATCTATAAAAATATGTTCGTTCTTAAAAACTTTGCAACACTTTGAGCTTCACATCGAGGTAAAACAACAACTTTTATCCATTTGAAAACATGGTCTACTGCTAACAATATATACAAATTTCCAAAAGATGGTATAAATGGTTGACATGCCTAAAAATTACCTACTTTTATATAGATATATATATTTTTTTTGCTCAATTTTAATGATTTTTAATGATATTACACATTAAAGGAAGGTATTTTGTATATTTTAAGTTTCAGGTACAAGAAATAAACTTTTGGGGAAAATGAAGCAAAAATTGTGCAACTTTGAGTAAAAACAAGCAAGAAAGAAAATTCTAACTTTGCATATTTTGATATGTTTTTCTATGCTTAATCTATTTTACATTTCTCACATATCTTTAAATGAAATTACACTTTAAAGAAATGATTTTTCATGCTTATTTTATAGGTATATCTGTTAGGAGCAAAATGCAATTGAAACAGAGCCAAATGAAGCAAAATAGTGGAGTTGTTGCAGAGTGACGCATGATGCACCAAATCGGCGCATGATGCTTCAAAATCCAGAGAACCGGCGCATGATGCACCATAGATGACTTTTTGCGGATTAAGGCAGTTCGGGATGAATTTTGGGCAAATTTTCAAAGGGATGCTTGTTCTAAACACCCCTTGGAGTGATTCAATGCATCTAGACACTTTGAAAGGTTCTTTTATGAAGGGATATGTCTCTTGGATCAATGAACATGTCTTTTGAATTCAAAAGAATTGACATGTGGATAGAATTTTAGGGGAAATTTTGAATTCTTTTTGGAGAGAGGCAGCCTTTTATAAATAAGAGGAAAGTCTAGGGCTTAAAGAGGAGTTTTTGGGGCGAGTGTGTGTATATGTGTGTGTGTGTGAGAGAGAGAGTAGTGTGAGAGTGAGAAGAAGAAAATGGAAAGCGGGAGAGACAAGTCAAGGGCTTGGAGATTTTCTTTAATGATTGTAAGATGAGAAGGAATGTGACAGATTTCTTCTTCGGAGAGAATTGAGAGTGCTTGTAAGGAGAGAAAAGCTTGAAGAAAACTTCTAGGGATTTGCTTGGGAAGAATTGTGAGATACGTTGTCTTTTATTTCTTTTATTTTATAAACTTGNAGAAAAGTCCTATGGCTAGACCTAGGCTACTAAAGAAGTTTTTAGACCTCAACCAAAAGTGAGGTCAACATGTATCTTAATTTGTCATCCCATATGATCCAAATGTGTGTTAACTTTCACACTTTTGCTTTAATTGAAGCCACGTCAGCCTTAATTTTAGTGATTTTCTCCGTTATCCCTTTGATATTAACGATGAGGAAACCATTATATAACTCTTGTGCACTATGATTAACAAAACTTCTTTCTCATTGCCTCCTCCTTTAAATCACTCACCCAAGATGACATTTTTTCAAAACTCTCTTTTTCAGTTAGGATTTAGGGTTAAATGGAAGTGTGGTGAGACTTGTCCTCATACCCTTTTATTTATAGCCTTTAAACTCCTCCTAAAACTCCTAGGCACGTCTTAAAAATGTTTCCCACGTTAGAGCCAACCAAATCTTAGTTAAAACTTCTAAAAATCTGAAATTCGCACATGTTTTTGAACTGTCGTGCTTAAGCGTCGGATATTGACACTTAAGCGCTCGTGCTCAATTTAACACGGGTCAACTTAACGTCTAAATACACGTTCTACCATGCCTAAGTCATCTTTTAAGGTCTTAGAATAATCACTAAATCATTATATATTCAATATACTACAAGAATTTTCTAAATCAAACACAATACCATAATAATAAAAACAAACACACCGATAATTATGGGTTACCTCCCACAGAGTGTTTGGTTTAAAATCGTCAGCCCGACGTAACCAGTGTTTATTCTGGTTGATCCAACATCATAAAATTATTTAATTTAAGTTGGTCACATAAAAAATAGGATTTCAACCTATGATCATTTACTTTAAATATTTTATCAGTTTTAGGATCTTTGATATCCACAGCTCCATAAGGATAAACNCTTTTTTCAATTAAATCACAAAAAAGAGTCATCATGTATCTTTGAAATGTAGCACGTGCATTACATAAACGAAAGGGCATTCTTTTAAAAGTCAATGTACAATAAAGACTGGTAAAATTTATTTTCTCTTGATCCTCACATTCTTCTAAAAGTAAAAGTACCATAAGGACTGGTAAATGTTGTTTTCTCTTGATCCTCATACATAAACCAAAGGGCATCCTTCTAAAAGCAAAAGTACCATAAGAACTGGTAAAAGTTGTTTCTCTTGATCCTCAGGAGATATTTTAATTTGGTGATAACCAGTATATCCATCCAGAAAATAAAAGTATTTATGCCCAGCTAGTCTATCTAACATTTATCTAGAAAGGGTAGTGGAAAATGATCTTTCCTAGTGGCGAGATTTAATTTTCTATAATCAATGCATATTCTTCATCATGTGACTTGCCTTGTCGGTAATAACTTGATATCTTCATTTAAAGTCGCGGTCACTCCTCCTTTCTTAGGAATGCATGGTAGATAATTCCAGCATCTAACCACTTTAAAATTTCTTAAATAGGATTCAATCTGCTTTAAGGATCAGCCTTGGGTTTGTAGTTTTCTTCCATATGAATTCTATGAATACAAATTGAAGGATTGATTCCTTTTATATTAGTAATTGTCCTTCTAAAGGCTTTCTTGTAACTCTTTACAGTTTTCATCAAACTCTCTTCTTCTTTTGTAGTTAACTTTGAGGAAATTGTAAGAGGCANTATATATATATATATATTGCTCAATTTTAATGATTTTTAATGATATTACACTTTAAAGGAATGTATTTTGTATATTTTAAGTTTCAGGTACAAGAAATGAACTTTTGGGGAAAATGAAGCAAAAACTGTGCAACTTTGAGTAAAAACAAGCAAGAGAGAAAATTCTAACTTTGCATATTTTGATATGTCTTTCTATGCTTAATCTATTTTACATTTCTCACATATTTTTAAATGAAATTACACTTTAAAAAATGATGTTTCATGCTTATTTTATAGGCATATCTGTTGGGAGCAAAATGCAACTGAAACAGGGCGAAACAAAGTTGAAACAGAGCCAAATGAAGCAAAATAGTGGAGTTGTTGCAGAGTGGTACATGATGCACCAAATCGGTGCATGATGCTTCAAAATCCAGAGAACTGGCGCATGATGCACCAGAACTGGCGCATGATGCACCATAGATGACTTTTTGCGGATTAACGCAGTTCGGGATGAATTTTGGGCAAATTTTCAAAGGGATGCTTGTTTTAAACATCGTTTGGAGTGATTCGATGCATCTAGACACTTTGGAAGGTTCTTTTATGAAGGGATATGTATATTGGATCAATGAACATGCCTTTTGAATTCAAAAGAGTTGACATTTGGATAGAATTTTAGGGGAAATTTTGAATTCTTTTTGGAGAGAGGCAACCTTTTATAAATAAGAGGAAAGTCTAGGGCTTAAAGAGGAGTTTTTGGGGTGAGTGTGTGTATATGTGTGTGTGTGAGAGAGAGAGAGTGGTGTGAGAGTGAGAAGAAGAAAATTGAAAGCGGGAGAGACAAGTCAAGGGCTTGAAGATTTTCTTTAATGATTGTAAGATGAGAAGGAATGTGACAGATTTCTTCTTCGGAGAGAATTGAGAGTGCTTGTAAGGAGAGAAAAGCTTGAAGAAAACTTCTAGGGATTTTCTTGGGAAGAATTGTGAGATAAGTTGTCTTTTATTTCTTTTGTTTTATAAACTATTTTTATGAATGAAATCCGTGTTTTGTCGTATCCTTCTCATGAATTCTAAGTAGTCTTCTTTATCATTCTCCCTACTTTGAGATATGATTTTGTGAAGAATTGATTTTGTTTTATATGATTTTAAATGTCAATAATTTGTGATGATTTGAACTTTGATCTTCATTTACTTTTCGATCTGACTAATTGAAAGGTTAAAATGTGTTGAGAAACATATGTTTTGAAAGGGCTATGATTTATATAACATGGGGAGAATCATATTTAATTTCATAGGAGAGTATTTCATCCATGGAATTAGGTGCAAATAAATAGGTAAATATACTTTGTTGGATGCAGAATTGGAGATTTTAAGTTAAAATCCCTTATTTAGTCTAGTTGATTAGAAACTGATGCGATATTTTTAGCCCTTAGGAGAGGGAGTAGTGGGAGCTCTGGAGTAGCAGCCAGTATCCTCCAAGCCTAACCACAAAATTAGGGACCAAACTCTAGATTAGTCAATGTTCTTTATGCACTCGGAAGAGGGTAAAGAATAGAATTGCTCTTATTTGACAAAAAATAATTTTTATGTAATTTTAAATGATTTTAATTACTTCACTAACCATGTACTCATTGTAAAGGGAATGATGCTTTCTTAATTTGAACACTTCGTCACAAAACTTTGTTTAATAGTAGTAAATTTAATTTTGAAGTTTAGAAATTAGTTTAGTAAACTTAGTTCTTTTAGTTACATTTATGTTAGCATTCATTAAACTTATTTTAACTAGTCTTTCTTACTTTAATTTTTATAGTTTGCATATTGTGATTTATGTTATTATCATAAGAATTTTCATCTTCCAAACTAAGACTTGATATTAGTATACTAGAATTTGCCTAAGGGATTTCTTACTGTGTTTCTATGGGATAGATACTGGAGTTTTTAAAAAAAGACCTATATTACTTGAAGCGAAACGTACACTTGCGTAGAACTCCTAGTGTGTGAACTATTTTATATATTTTATATAACATTTTGATTTTGCACATTAACTACTTAACAAAAATTGGGTCAAATTTTTTGTCATATTTTCGAAAGCTAAATTACTGTTTAATTTCAGGATGGGTCAAGTTCTTGACACTATTACTGGGGATTTAAATAGACATAAAACACGTAGAAAAACAACACACACTAGGGGCGCATCAATGGTCCCATGAAATCTAATCTTCAAACATCAAATATCTTAACTTCTAACACGTAATTGAGGGGCATCTCATTCCTCATAGAAATATTGTCTATTCGTTGACATCAATCACATGTTTTGATATAAGCATTAACATCTCTAAAGATTGTAGGCCAACAGAATCCATATTATAAAATTTTGTATGTTGTTTTATCAACACCAAAATGTCCCCCAAAATTAGAATTATGACACTTTTGGATAATTTCATAAGTTTCTTCTAAAGGTACACATCTTTGAATAATTAAATATTTTCCTTGCTTATATAAAAATGGGTCATCCCAAAAATAAGTCTTAGTTTCAGATAAAAATTTCCTCTTCTATTGGTATGTCATTCCATATGGTATAATATCACTAACAATGAAGTTCACAATGTCTGCATACCATAGACCATGAAGTTCACAATGTCTGCATACCATGGATCATGCCACTCATTAACTTTAAATAATTTTTCATCTGGAAAATGTTCATCAATTTCCTTTTCAAAACTGAGTGGTTTCTCTAATTCAAGCTTGGACAGATGATCAGCAATTTGATTCTCAGCTCCCTTCATGTCTACTATTTCAAAGTCAAATTCTTGCGAAAGAAGAATTCATCTTATAAGTCTTGGTTTTGCATCTTTCTTTCTCATTAAATACTTAATAGTAGAATGAACTCTATGCACAATACATTTGGTTCTAATTAAATATGATCTAAATTTATAAAAGTCATATACTGTTGCTAATAACTCTTTCTCAGTTGTTGTATAGTTAGTTTGAGCTTCATTAAGAGTCCTATTAGCATGGTAGATAACTTTGAAAATCTTATCATGTTTTTTTTTTTTAAAATAGCTCTAATTGCATAATCACTAGCATCACACATCAATTAAAAAGTTTTTTCCCAATCTGGTGAAACAATAATTAGTGCAGTGACTAATTTTTCTTTTAATAATTCAAAAGCTTTTAGGCACTCTTTATCAAAATTAAAAATTACATATTTTTCAAGTAAATGGCATGAAGGCTTAGTTACTTTTGAAAAGTCTTTAATATATCGCATGTAGAATCCAACATGTCCTAAACAACTCCAAATTTCCTTCACACTTATTGGGTGAGGTAAATTAGCGATCACTTGAATATTTATAGTGTCTACTTCCATACCATTTTTTAAAATTTCATGTCCCAAAATAATTCCTCCTGGTACCATGAATTGGCATTTTTCCCAATGAATGACTAAACTTGTTTCTTCACAGTGCTTAAGAACTTTTGATAAATGTTCTAAACATGATTCAAATGAATTTTCAGTAGAAGTTCCAAATACTTAAAATTCATTCATAAAAACTTCAATCCCTTTTTCAATTAAATCACAAAAAAGAGTCATCATGTATCTTTGAAATGTAGCACGTGCATTACATAAACGAAAGGGCATTCTTTTAAGAGTCAATGTACAATAAAGACTGGTAAAATTTGTTTTCTCTTGATCCTCAGGAGTTATCTGTATTTGGTGATAACCAGTATATCCATCCAGAAAATAAAAGAATTTATGCCCATCTAGTCTATCTAACATTTATCTAGAAAGGATAGTGGAAAATGATCTTTCCTAGTGGCGAGATTTAATTTTCTATAATCAATGCATATTCGTCATCATGTGACTTGCCTTGTCGGTAATAACTTGATGTCTTCATTTAAAGTCATGGTCACTCCTCCTTTCTTAGGAATGCATGATAGATAATTCCAGCATCTAACCACTTTAAAATTTCTTAAGTAGGATTCAATCTGCTTTAAGGATCAGCCTTAGGTTTGTAGTTTTCTTCCATATGAATTCTATGAATACAAATTGAAGGATTGATTCCTTTTATATTATTAATTGTCCTTCTAAAGGCTTTCTTGTAACTCTTAATAGTTTTCATCAAACTCTCTTCTTCTTTTGTAGTTAACTTTGAGGAAATAGTAAGAGGCAATGCAGAGGAATCACCTAAAAAGGCATACTTCAAATGCTCATGAAGTAACTTCAACTCAAGCTCAGGAGGTTTTTCAATTGATGGACAAAAAGATTTATCTTTTTCTGTCATGTCCAAAACTTCAAAAATTTCTTGAACATAATTTAAATCTTCCTTATATATCATATTGATCTAATTCCTCTTCTTGCTCGTGTTCCAACTCTTTCATTTCAAATTTTTCTTCATAAGTTGCTTTAAAATTGCATTCACTTAAATTTCTTATAACATTTATTCTATAGCATTCATCATTATTACCTTTTATATGGTATTTCATTGATTTAGAAATAATAAATATAAATGTTTGATCATTGATGGACATTATTAATTCTCCTTTCTGCACATCTATCATTGATCTCCCTGTTGCTAGGAAATGTTTCCCCAAAATGATAGGTATCTACTTATCTTCCTCCATATCTAGCACAACAAAATCAATAGGAGAGATAAATTGATCTACTTTCACTAGGACATCTTTTATAACTCCTTTAAGATAGGTTATTGAATGATCTGCTAACTGCAGAGTTACCGTAGTAGGGTTATTTCTCCTAATCCCAATCTTTTAAATAATGATAATCACAAAAGGTTGATGCTTGCTACAAAATCACATAAAGCTTTCCCATAAAATATGTCTCCTATTGCACATGGAGCTTTAAAGCTACCAGAATCTTTAAGCTTTTCAGGAAGCTTTTTTTGAATGAGAGCACTGCACTCCTCACTAAGTGCAACAGTCTCATTATCTTTGAACTTCATTTTCTCATTAAGAATATCCTTCATAAACTTCACATAACTTGACATTTGTTCTAGAGCTTCAACAAATGGAATATTAATTGCAAGTTTTTTAAAAATTTCCATAAATTTTAAAAACTATTTATCCAACCTTTATTGTTGGAGCCTCTGAGGAAATGGAGATGGTGGGTTTTCTAAGTCAACTTTAAGTGGAGAAATAGGTCTCTCTAAACCTTTTGGAGCGTCCTCCTTTGGTTCTTCAATATTTTCTCTTTCTACTTCAGTCTTTTTTTGAATTGTACCTTCCAATTCTCTCCCGCTTCTAAGTTGAACGGCTTTTACTGGCTCTTTATTTTGGTCTTTGGATTTACTTTTGTATTACTAGGAAGTGTTCCTTAGGATCTATTACTTAATGAATTTGCTATTTGTCCCAACTGATTCACAATATTTCTAATTGTAGCTCCTTGACTTTGTAACTGATTTCTCATTTGTAACACCACTTCTTCTATAGACAACTTCTTCTCCTTAAATTGTGAATTACTGTTAAAACCTGGAGGGTAAGTAGGTCTATAATTATTATTCCCTTTGTTGTTCCAATTTCCTAATGGTTTTACTTGATTGTTCCCCCATTGCTGATTATTATCACTCGAAGTATTATTCCAGTTAAAATTGGGATGTTTCTTCTAACCCGAGTTATAATAATTTGAAAATGGGTTATGTTGTTTGTTATTTATGACATTCAAAGTCTCTAATAATGCTTGATAATCTACCATTTGGCCTAATGAATTCTCTTCAATCATGAAAATTAGTTGAGAAAAATTCATTTCAAATTAGTTTCTTCCTTGAAATTGCACCAACTTGATTTGCTAACACTGCAAAAGCATCAGTTTCATGAACATTGGCTACTTTCTTAAGATTTACCCTTTCACATGGACATTTAAAATTATTTGTAGTCATCTCTTCAATTAAACCATAAGCGTCATTAAATGGTTTTGACATCAATGAATCACCGACAGCTGCATCGATAATAGATCAAAGAGATCTAGCTAATCCATATTAAAAGGTTTGAATTATTAAATAATCTGGTATAGCAAGGTGTGGACACTTTCTTAAGAGTTCTTTAAATTTTTCTTATGCTTCATAAATATATTCTCTTTCAAACTAACAAAAAGATGTAATATCATTTTTAAGCTTTGTAGTTTTTTTTATGGTGAAAAATATTTAGCAAGGAATTTATGCATTAAATCACTCCAAGTTCTGATAGATCCAGGTGATAACAAATATAAACATATCCTAGTTGTATCCCTTAATGAGAAAGCAAATAATATAAGTATTATAACATCATCTGATACACCATCATATTTAAATGTAGCACGCAATTCTAGAAAATTAGCAAGATGTAAATTTGGATCTTCAGTTGGTGCTCCCCCAAACTGGTTATTTGATATAATTTTGATAATAACAGGTTTAAGCTCAAATGAATTAGTCACTACAACGGGTTTTTGAATACTACAAAAAAATTCATCCACCGTAGGANAGGTGCAAATAAATAGGTAAATATACTTTGTTGGATGCAGAATTGGAGATTTTAAGTTAAAATCCCTTATTTGGTCCTGTTGATTGGAAACTGATGCGAGATTTTTAGCCCTTAGGAGAGGGAGTAGTGAGAGCTCTGGAGTAGCAGCTAGTATCCTCCCAGCCTAACCACGGAATTAGGGACCAAACTCTAGATTAGTGAATGTTCTTTATGCACTCGGAAGAGGGTAAAGAATAGAATTGCTCTTATTTGGCAAAAAATAATTTTTATGTAATTTTAAATGATTTTAATTACTTCACTAACCATGTACTCATTGTAAAGGGGAATGATGCTTTCTTAAATTTGAACACTTCATCACAAAACTTTGTTTAATAGTAGTATATTTAATTTTGAAGTTTAGAAATTAGTTTCGTAAACTTAGTTCTTTTAGTTACATTTATGTTAGCATTCATTAAACTTATTTTAACTTGTCATTCTTACTTTAATTTTTATAGTTTGCATATTGTGATTTATGTTAGTATCATAAGAATTTTCATCTTCCAAACTAAGACTTGATAGTAGTATACTAGAATTAGCCTAAGGGATTTCTTATTGTGTTTCTCTATAGGATAGATACTGGAGTTTTTAAAGAAAGTTCTATATTACTCGAAGCGATACGTACACTTGCGTAGAACTCCTAGTGTTTGAATTATTTTATATATTTTATATAACATTTTGATTTTGCACATTAACTACTTAATATAAATTGGGTCAAATTTTTTGTCATTTGTTTGAAAGCTAAATTATTGTTTAATTTCAGGATGGGTCAAGTTTTTGACACTATTACTGGGGATTTAAATAGACATAAAACACGTAGAAAAACAGCACACACTAGGGGCGCATCAATGGTCCCATGAAATCTAATCCTCAAACATCAAATACCTTAACTTCTAACACGTAATTGAGGGGCATCTCATTCCTCCTAGAAATATTGTCTATTCGTTGACATTGATCACATGTTTTGATATAAGCATTAAAATCTCTAAAGATTGTAGGCCAACAGAATCCATATTGTAAAATTTTGTATTTTATTTTATCAACATCTCTAAAAATTGTAGGCCAATAAAATTCAAATTGTAAAATTTTGTATGTTGTTTTATCAACATTAATATAAGCATTAACATCTCTAAAAATTGTAGGCCAATAGAATCCAGATTATAAAATTTTGTATGTTGTTTTATCAACACATGTCCCCCAAAATTAGAATTATGACATTTTTGGATAATTTCATAAGTTTCTTCTAAAGGTAAACATCTTTGAATAATTAAATATTTTCCTTGCTTATATAAAAACGGGTCATCCCAAAAATAAGTCTTAGTTTCAGATAAAAATTTCCTCTTCTATTGGTATGTCATTCCATATGGTATAATATCACTAACAATGAAGTTCACAATGTCTGCATACCATAAACTATGAAGTTCACAATCTTTGCATACCATGGATCATGCCACTCATTAACTTTAAATAATTTTTCATCTGGAAAATGTTCATCAATTTCCTTTTCAAAACTGAGTGGTTTCTCTAATTCAAGCTTGGACAGATGATCAGCAATTTGATTCTCAGCTCCCTTCATGTCTGCTATTTCAAAGTCAAATTCTTGCAAAAAAAGAATTCATCTTATAATTCTTGGTTTTGGATCTTTCTTTCTCATTAAATACTTAATAGCAGAATGAACTCTATGCACAATACATTTGGTTCTAGTTAAATATGATCTAAATTTATAAAAGTCATATATTGTTGCTAATAACTCTTTCTCAGTTGTTGTATAGTTAGTTTGAGCTTTATTAAGAGTCATATTAGCATGGTAGATAACTTTGAAAATCTTATCATGCTTTTGTTTTAAAACAGCTCCAATTGCATAATCACTAGCATCACACATCAATTAAAAAGTTTTTTCCTNTCTTTCATTTCAAATTTTTCTTCATAAGTTGCTTTAAAATTGCATTCACTTAAATTTCTTATAACATTTATTATATAGCATTCATCATTATTACCTTTTATAGGGTATTTCATTGATTTAGAAATAATAAATGTAAATGTTTGATCATTGATGGGCATTATTAATTCTCCTTTCTGCATATCTATCATTTATCTCCCTGTTGCTAGGAAATGTTTCCCCAAAATGATAGGTATCTCCTTATCTTCCTCCATATCTAGCACAACGAAATCAATAGGAGAGATAAATTGATCTACTTTCACTAGGACATCTTCTATAACTCCTTTAAGATAGGTTATTGAATGATCTGCTAACTGCAGAGTTACAATAGTAGAGTTATTTCTCCTAATCCCAATCTTTTAAACAATGATAATGGCAAAAGGTTGATGCTTGCTACTAAATCACATAAAGCTTTCCCATAAAATATGTCTCCTATTGCACATGGAACTGTAAAGCTACCAGAATCTTTAAGCTTTTCAGGAAGCTTTTTCTGAATGAGAGCAGTGCACTCCTCACTAAGTGCAACAGTCTCATTATCTTTGAACTTCATTTTCCCATTAAGAATATCCTTCATAAACTTCACATAACTTGACATTTGTTCTAGAGCTTCAGCAAAGGGAATATTAATTGTAAGTTTTTTAAAAATTTCCATAAATTTTAAAAACTATTTATCCAACTTTTATTGTCGGAGCCTCTGAGGAAATGGAGGTGGTGGGTTTTCTAAGTCAACTTTAAGTGGAGAAATAGGTCTCTCTAAACCTTTCGGAGCGTCCTCTTTTGGTTCTTCAATCTTTTCTCTTTCTACTTCAGTCTTTTTTTGAATTGTACCTTCCAATTCTCTCCCGCTTCTAAGTTGAACGGCTTTTACTGGCTCTTTATTTTGGTCTTTGGCTTTACTTCTGTATTACTAGGAAGTGTTCCTTGGGATCTATTACTTAATGAATTTGCTATTTGTCCCAACTGATTCACTAGGAAGTGCTCCATAGGATCTATTACTTAATGAATTTGCTATTTTTCCAAGTTGATTCTCAATATTTCTAATTGTAGCTCCTTGTCTTGTAACTGATTTCTCATTTGTAACACCACTTCTTCTATAGACAACTTCTTCTCCTTAAATTGTAAATTACTGTTAAAACCCGGAGGGTAAGTAGGTCTATAATTATTATTCCCTTCATTGTTCCAATTTTCCAATGGTTTTACTTGATTGTTCCCCCATTGCTGATTATTATCACTCGAAGTATTATTCCAGTTAAAATTGGGATGTTTCTTCTAACCCGAGTTATAATAATTTGAATATGGGTTATGCTGTTTGTTATTTATTACATTCAAAGTCTCTAATGATGCTTGATAATCTACCATTTGGCCTAATGAATTCTCTTCAATCATGAAAATTAGTTGAGAAAAATTCATTTCAAATTAGTCTAACTTCCTTGAAATTGCACCAACTTGATTTGCTAACATTGCAAAAGTATCAGTTTCATGAACATTGGCTACTTTCTTAAGATTTACCCTTTCACAAGGTCATTTAAAATTATTTGTAGTCGCCTCTTCAATTAAAGCATAAGCATCATTAAATGGTTTTGACATCAATGAACCACCGACAGCTGCATCGATAATAGATCTAAGAGATCTAGCTAATCCATATTAAAAAGTTTGAATTATTAAATAATCTAGTATAGCAGGGTGTGGACACTTTCTTAAGAGTTCTTTAAATTTTTTTCATGCTTCATAAATATATTCTCTTTCAAACTAACAGATGTAATATCATTTCTAAGCTTTGCAGTTTTTTATGGTGAAAAATATTTAGCAAGGAATTTCTACGTTAAATTACTCCAAGTTCTGATAGATCCAGGTGATAACAAATATAACCATATCCTAGTTGTATCCCTTAATGAGAAAGCAAATAATCTAAGTATTATAACATCATCTGATACACCATCATATTTAATGTAGCACACAATTCTAGAAAATTAGCAAGATGTAAATTTGGATCTTCAGTTGGTGCTCCCCCAAACTGGTTATTTGATATCATTTTGATAATAGCGGGTTTAAGCTCAAATTAATTAGTCACTACAACGGGTTTTTGAATACTACAATAAAGTTCATCCACCGTAGGGTTTGCATAATCTCTTAAAGGTTTAAACTCTTTGACATTTTGATTATTTTTATTTGTCATTTCTTGAAATTTTTCAATAATTTTTTTATTTTTTTATTTTTCTAATAGTTCTTTCTAATTCAGAATCATAAGGNTTAAACTCTTTGACATTTTGATTATTTTTATTTGTCATTTCTTGAAATTTTTCAATAATTTTTTTATTTTTTAATTTTTCTAATAGTTCTTTCTAATTCAAAATCATAAGACACAAGTCTTGTAGAACCTAAACTACACATACATTACCATAAAACACACACAATACATAAAATAAAAATAATTATAACAATAAAAATAATAAAAACACACAACAAGAACTTTATATAAAAACAATACTACAATATTTCTATAATAAATCTTAAAGTTTAAATAAAACTTTTGTAAAAATAAAAATTTTTGCTTTCTAAAAACTTTTTTAAAATTTTGTAATTTTTCCCGACAATGGCGCCAAAAACTTAATCCCGACTTTCTTCGGTATAAAAGTGAAATGTGATGTATGTGATTATAGTTTAATTTCCTAAATAGTTATTCTTAATTTGCAACAAAGTCTAAAACTTGATCCAAATCAAAAGCTAAGTAAGTTTTCCACTATGAAACAAAGAAGAGTACAATTATAATATTTAAATATGGGATATTACGTAAGTATATGTATCGTTATCAAGTAATATAGAATTTTTTGATTAAACCCCGAATATCGAACCCACAGGGAAAATAATAATATGCACTTTAAAAAACTAAATGTTTAGATGACAAAAATCTACTTAGCAAAATATTCCTACTTAAACTTAAGATGTTATAATAGGAATGAAAATTTGACTTTTTCNCAATATTTCTATAATAAATCTTAAAGTTTAAATAAGACTTTTGTAAAAATAAAAATTTTTGCTTTCTAAAAACTTTTTGAAAATTTTGTAATTTTTCCTGACAACGGCGCCAAAAACTTAATCTCGACTTTCTTCGGTATAAAAGTAAAATGTGATGTATGTGAGTATAGTTTAATTTCCTAAATAGTTATTCTTAATTTGCAACAAAGTCTAAAACTTGATCCAAATCAAAAGCTAGGTAAGTTTTCCACTATGAAACAAAGAAGAATACAATTATAATATTTAAATATGGGATATTACGCAAATATATGTATCGTTATCAAGTAATATATAATTTTTTGATTAAACCCCAAATATCGAACCCACAGGGAAAATAATAATATGCACTTTAAAAAACTAGAAAGTTTAGATGACAAAAATCTACTTAGCAAAATATTCCTACTTAAACATAAGATGTTATAATAGGAATGAAAATTTGACTTTTTCGTAATTTTTGGATTTATGAAACTAAAGTAAGCAACTAATTAACTTAACCAAATATTTGTAAGATGAATGAGATATAAGTAAAATATCTTTTTCCTTATCAGGAATCAGTAATAAGTATAAAAATTTTATTGTGAAAGTATGCTAACTGTGTTGTGTCAAATAGGAGAAATAATATTTTTTACCCTTACTACAAATGCTATAACNTTGTAATTTTTGGATTTATGAAACTAAAGTAAGCAACTAATTAACTTAACCAAATATTTGTAAGATGAATGATATATAAGTAAAATATATTTTTCCTTATCATGAATCAGTAATAAGTATAAAAATTCTATTGTGAAAGTATGCTAACTGTGCTGTGTCAAATAGGAGCAATAATATTCTTTACCCTTACTACAGATGCTATAAAGAACATTGGCTAATCTATAGTTTGAATAGTCTTGAAGACCGATTAGATATGAAAGATACTAGCTCTCACTCTAGAGTTACCTCTTCTCCCTCCACCTGGGGGCTAACGTCTCATATCAAAACTATAAATCAAATTAAGAGCTTTAGCCGTCACTCTAAAGTCCACTAATTCTACACCCTTGAAAAGTTTATTTTCCTATTTATTTGCACTCAACCCCATGAATTATATTCTCATGCATGAAATCAATATGTGATTCTAACTATTTGTTGACTGAGACAATACAATCTCAGATCTTACATGTTCTCACAACATNCTGTCACTCTAAAGTCCACTAATTCTACACCCTTGAAAAGTTTATTTTCCTATTTATTTGCACTCAACCCCACGAATTATATTCTCAATCATGAAATCAATATGTGATTCTAACCATTTGTTGACTGAGACAATACAATCTCAGATCTTACATGTTCTCAAAACATGTATTAACATCTTAATTGGTCAAATCAAGAAGTAAATGAAGTGCAAGGTTTCAAATCATCACAACTTCTTTCAACAATGAAGTCTAATACTTCACATAACTTCCTTTAAATACTTAATTACTGATTATTTTAAAGAAAAAGATAAAGAAAACTACTCAGAATTCTCTAGAGAAAACACAACCACGCATGAGTTTAAAAGTAGAAATCATGCACACAAACAAGAAATCTAAATTAAAACCAAGTATAGTCACAAAGATAAATACTCATCTCAAATCCTCTCCATCAAATGTCTTGAAGTTCCTTCGAATTCTCTTACTTCACTCATAATACAAAACTAACACTCAAAATAAAAAAAAAGTAGTCGCCGGCGGTGGCGACGATGGTTACTTGGATGAATGATGACTCTAATGGCTAATGGTTGGCCTCTTCTCTTGATGATCCAAGTCTTTTTTTAATAAAAGTCCAAAAGTTGCATTGGTATCTCTTCAAAATGTGTCTTCATTCAATGAATCTTCTAGAAGTTCTCCTTTCAAAACCCAATTGATTGAATTTTCGTGTTCATGGGTTGTTTCCCACATTTTTATCAAGGGTTGCTTCAAATACCTCTTCAAAATTTTTTTCTAAATTCAATGAATCATCAAATAACTATTTCTGGCGCTTAAGCGCGAGGCACCTGACCCTTAGGCGCCGCTCTCTAGTGCATAGACGCCCCAGTTCAATTTTTGCACCTTCTTCATTTTTTCTCCAAATTTGACTCTTTTCTACTTTTTTTAGCATTTTTCATCAATTTGATTGTATCTGAAAGAAAAATACACAAATACCTTTCATTAAAGCGTAATATCTCAAACATAGTCATAAAAATGTGTATAAAAATACTATATATTTTAGGTGAATCAGCAAGTCGTCAAGCAAGTCACCAAGCAAATCCTTCAAGCCTCTAAGAACTTCAAAGTTCTTCTCTCCCAAAAGACTCATCCCTCTAAAAGACTCTGCCCTCTCTTAAAAAACTTCCTTTTAACTCTCCTGCAGTCTTTTTAAATAGGGTTCTCAAAATCATCAAGAGTCACTTTAAGCATTCCTTCAAAAGTAGTCCACATTCATTGATCTTTATTCAAAACTATTTATGGCGCTTAGGTTTCAAATCCTGGCGTTTAGGCGTCAGTCTCTCTATTTTCTGGCCCCATGTCCTGGGGTTTAGGCACCAGGTCAACTTTGGCCTTTTTGCTTCCGTTGACTCCAAATTACTATATTTTTGTTCAATTTGCTCCACTGGCTTCATTTATTGTACATGCAACTAAAAACATCAAAAATATATTTCATTAAAGTGCGATATTATTAAAAACAGGCATTAAATGCGCAAATAAAATTAATATATTTTCAGCATGTCAGCAACCAACAAGCAATATAGCATAGATGGGAGTTCTAAATGTTGGGTAGTAACAGGCCAATAAGAAGCAACAAAAGTTAGCAAGCAAGTCTCTTGAAAGTTTCTAAATAGGCCACCAACCTCAGTCGTTGAAGGCTTAAAGCTACCTAATCCACCTAAAAACTACCTATTTTTATGCACATTTTATACTTAATTTTTTTAGGAAATTATGTTTTAATGAAAGGTATTTTTATGTTTTTCGTTGCAGGTGCAAGAAAAAAAAGTTTAGGAGCAAAAATACATAAAAAAAGAGCAAAATGGGGTAAATTGAAGAAAAGTACCAAACCAACTGAACTGGCGCCNTAACATCTTAATTGGTCAAATAAAGAAGTAAATGAAGTGCAAGGTTTCAAATCATCACAACTTCTTTCAACAACGAAGTCTAATACTTCACATAACTTCCTTTAAATACTTAATTACTTATCATTTTAAAGAAAAAAATAAAGAAAACTACTCAGAATCCCTGGAGAAAACACAACCACACATGAGTTTAAAAGTAGAAATCATGCACACAAACAAGAAATATAAATTAAAACCAAGTATAGTCACAAAGATAAATACTCATCTCAAATCCTCTCCATTAAATGTCTTGAAGTTCCTTTGAATTCTCTTACTTCACTCATAATACAAAACTTACACTCAAAATAAAAAGAAGTAGTTGCTGGCAGTGGCGACGATGGTTACTTGGACGAATGATGACTCTAATGGCTAATGGTTGGCCTCTTCTCTTGATGATCCAAGTCTTTTTTAGTAAAATTCCAAAAGGTGCCTTGGTGTCTCTTCAAAATGCGTCTTCATTCAATGAATCTTCTAGAAGTTCTCCTTTCAAAACCTAATTGATTGAATTTTCGTGTTCATGGGTTGTTTCCCACGTTTTTATCAAGGGTTGCTTCAAATACCTCATCAAATTTTTTTCTAAATTCAATGAATCATCAAATAACTATTTCTGGCGCTTAAGCGCGGGGTACCTGGCCCTTAGGCGCGGCTCTCTAGTGCATAGGCGCCCCAGTTCAATTTTTGCACCTTCTTCATTTTTTCTCTAAATTTAACTCTTTTTTACTTTTTTTAGCAATTTTCATCAATTTGATTATATCTAAAAGAAAAATACACAAATACCTTTAATTAAAGCGTAATATCTCAAACATAGTCATAAAAATGTGTATAAAAATACTATATATTTTAGGTGAATCAGCAAGTCGTCAAGCAAGTCACCAAGCAAATCCTTCAAGCCTCTAAGAACTTCAAAGTTCTTCTCTCCCAAAAGACTCGTCCCTCTAAAAGACTCTCCCCTCTCTTAAAAAACTCCCTTTTAACTCTTTTGCAGTCTTTTTAAATAGAGTTCTCAAAATCACCAAGAGTCACTTTAAGCACCCCTTTAAAAGTAGTCCACATTCATTGATCTTTATTCAAAACTATTTATGGCGCTTAGGTTTCAAATCCTGGCGTTTAGGCGCCAGTCTCTCTATTTTCTGGCCCCATATCCTGAGGTCTAGGCGCCAGGTCAACTTTGGCCTTTTTTGCTTTCGTTGACTCCAAATTACTATATTTTTGTTCAATATGCTCCACTGGCTTCATTTATTGTACATGCAACTAAAAACATCAAAAATACATTTTATTAAAGTGCAATATTATTAAAAACGGGCATTAAATGAGCAAATAAAATTAATATATTTTCAGCATGTCAGCAACCAACAAGCAATATGCATAGATGGGAGTTCTGAATGTTGGGTAGTAACAAGCCAATAAGAAGCAGCAAAAGTTAGCAAGCAAGTCTCTTGAAAGTTTCTAAATAGGCCACCAACCTCAGTCGTTTAAGGCTTAAAGCTACCTAATCCACCTAAAAAACTATCTATTTTTATGCACATTTTATACTTAATTTTTTTAGGAAATTATGTTTTAATGAAAGGTATTTTTATGTTTTTTGTTGCAGGTGCAAGAAAAAAAAGTTTAGGAGCAAAAATACATAAAAAAGAGCAAAATGGGGTAAATTGAAGAAAAGTACCAAACCAACTGAACTGGCGCTTAGGCGCCACAGTTATTTTCTAGAAGATTCATTGAATGGGCCGAATTTTAAAGAGATGTCTGAAGCAACCCTTGATCATTCTTGAAGCTCTATAAATATAGATTAATTCCAAAGGGCTAGAGGGGTCCGATATATAGAGTCTCATAGTGTGTGAGTATGTTAAGTGTGTGAGAATTTTTCTTTGTGAGTCTGTGTTATTTCTGGAGTTTGTGAGTCTTGTAAGTACTGAGAAGTCTGAGAAGTCAGAGAACTTTAAAGGAGTGCTTGGGGGNAATTTTAAAGAGATGTCTGAAGCAACCCTTGATCATTCTTGAAGCTCTATAAATATAGATTAATTCCAAAGGCCTAGAGGGGTCTGATATACAAAGTCTCATAGTGTGTGAGTATGTTAAGTGTGTGAGAATTTTTCCTTGTGAGTCTTTGTTATTTCTGGAGTTTGTGAGCCTTGTAAGTACTGAGAAGTCAGAGAAGTCAGAGAACTTCAAAGGAGTGCTTGGGGAAACATTCTAGATAAATATTTGTATCTTTGTCTTTAAGTTTTGTACTTTTGATTGGAGTTTTATAAATAATATTTGTTTTGTTACCCCAATGCTTTGTGAGTAGTTTTCTTTCTTTCTCCTTTCAATTTGTAGTAATTAAGTAAGTGATTTTGATTTTGTTTAGAACTTTTTTTATTCCTAAAAATTGTGATTATATTTTTACNTAGTAATTAAGTAAGTGATTTTGATTTTGTTTAGAACTTTTTTTATTCCTAAAAATTGTGATGATATTTTTATTGGTTCTTCATTTACTTCACAAATTGGTCACTTGTATTGTTAAAACATGTTGAGGAACTTATAGGCCAGAAAGGGCTAAGATTTCTTGACTTATAAGTATCACATTTAACTTGGAAAGAGCAGTCACGATCGTCTAAAGGGGGGTGCAAATAGATAGGAAGATAAGATTTGATGAGCGTAGAATTTATGTTTCTAGAGTGAGGCTGGATTCTTTTATCAATTTGGTCTAGATATTGGAACTAAGCGTCACCGGTAGGTCCTATAGAGAGGGCACAGTGGGTACTCTAGGAGTGAAAGGCTAGAACCTACCCAGTGCTGCTATACATGCCAACAACAACTTTATATTAGTCAATGGTCTTTGCACAATTTGAAAGAAAGTAAAAAATAGGTATGCTCCTATTTGTCACAATACCATATTTAAGTTTTTAAACATTTTTTGAAATCCTACACTGATTATGAATTATTGGCAAGGAGAAAGTTTATTTTTATATATTTTCTAAGTCATTACATTTGATTTTACTTGCATATTATAGAATTTAATAAAGTTAATTTTCATCCTTATATAGTTGCTGCAATCTTAAGTAAGGTTTTCTTAAAGTTAAAATTAGTGTATTTCAGTTTATTATATTCTTGTTTTCAGCTTCGTCGTGGAATTGATACTGGGATTTTTAAATAAAACTCTATATTACTTGAAACAATACGTATACTTGTGTAGCACCCCTAGTGAGATAACTAGTTCTTTAATTTTTATCATATTAAATTTGTTCTCACTAGCTGCTAAATATAATTTGGGTCAAGTTTTTGGCATATTAAGAAACATAAGGATATGCGTAATTTTTGGTTGGGTCACTACCATCAACATTAGCTTTAAGAAATGGTAATAAGGTTTAATCCTAAGAATATGTTGTGCTTCAATTCTGATATTGTGAGCAGGTTTGGTAGTGATAACAACAATCTTTTTTCCCAATAACCACAATTAACCTTCTAGGACCATGTTTTGTGGATTTAAAAAAGAAAGTTTGGTGTGAGTAATAATTATGTTAGTGAGGTAAATTCCTTCTGGTGTTTCCTATGATTTCTCTCTAACCATATAAACCAACATCAAAAATAAGGAAAAAGAGTTTTTAAGATGCTTCTTATAGTCATCATTCTTTTAATTCATTGTATTGAACATGTAAGCTGAGGAAACATACTTACTACATCTTCCATGCAAAAATCACATGTTCNTTCAAAAATTATTTATATGATTTCATGTAGTGAATTTAATTCAGGTAACTATATTTTTGTAACTATTTAAATGGAATATAATTTAATTCAGATAACTATATTTTGTAGATATTTAAATATTATGGTAGATTTAAAGGAATGATTTTGTAATGAAAATTAATTTTGTAACTTAAGATATTTAATATAAAAGAATAAGATTATAGTCAATTTGTATGAAAATTAATTTTGTAACTTAAGATATTTAGTATAAGAGAATAAGATTATAGTTAACTATCATTCAGGTAACTATATTTTTGTATCTATTTAATTATTATGGTAGATTTAAAGAAATATTTTTATAACGAAATTTACAGCTAACTATATTTTTTGTAACTATTTAAATATTATGGTAGATTTAAAGAAATATTTTTGCAATAAAAAATAATATTGTAGATTAAGATATTTAGTATAAGAGAATAAGACTATAGTTAACTATTTAAAGTAAAGGACACTATATTTTGAAGTGTGTAACTATTTAAATATTATGGTAAATTTAAAGAAATATTTTTTATGTAGTGAATTTAATTCAGGAAATTCAGATAACTATATTTTATAGATATTTAAATATTATGATAGATTTAAAGGAATATTTTTTAAGAAAAATTAATTTTGTAAACAGATATTTAAATATTATGGTAGATTTAAAGGAATATTTTTATAATGAAAATTATTTTGTTAACGATATTTAGTATAAGAGAATAAGACTATAGTTAACTATTTAAAGTAAAGGAAACTATATTTTAAAGTTTTAGTATAAGAGAATAAGACTATAGTTAACTATTTAAAGTAAAGGAAACTATATTTTAAAGTATAAGAGAATAAGATTATAGTTAACTATTTAAAGTAAAGGAAACTATATTTTGAAGTATTAAAAATCTGAAGATTCATTTGAGAAGAAAAGATTGGGGCTCAATGATGTAAAAACTTGAAATATTTATAAGGTAAAGGAATGCTTTGAGTTTCAAATTTAGGGAAAGAAAGGTGAAGTTCATTGAAGTATTAAGAATCTGGAAATTCATTTGAGAAGAAAAGATTGCGGCTCAATGATGTAAAGGCTATGTTTAAGAATCTGGGAATTCATTTGAGAAGAAAAGATTGGGGCTCAATGATGTAAAAACTATGAAATGTAAGAATCTGAAAAATCATTTGAGAAGAAAAGATTGGGGCTCAATGATGTAAAAGCTATGAAATATCGGTAAAGGAATGCTTTGAGTTTCAAATTTAGGGAAAGAAAAGTGAAGTTCAAAATCATTAAAAATCCAGATATAGTAATCCTCACTTGAAAAAGGAAAAAGAAAGGATTGAAAACAATCCATGAAATGATCGAAGGAAAAAGAAAGGATTGAAAACAATCCCTGAAAAGAAAAGAAAAATATATAGGATTGAAAACGAATGCTTTGAGTTTCAAATTTAGGGAAAGAAAAGTGAAGTTCAAAATTATTAAAGGATATCTAGATATAGTAATCTTCACTTGAAAAAAAGAAATGTGATGTTCAAAATCATTAAAGGCTATCCAGATATAATAATCTTCACTTGAAAAAAGAAAGAAAGGATTGAAAAAAATCCCTGAAAAGAAAAGAAAAATATATAGGATTGAAAGCAATCTAAATGAAAAAAAGAAAAGAATGAAAAACATTATCGAAGTGAGGAGAAGCTTGAGGATATGTAATAAAAAATTGGCTTCACTGGACCTACCTAAAGGGAAAACTTAAATACATTTCTGAACTTAAATTTATGGAATAGGTCTTTTACTAGTAGAGATCTCATGAAGTTATTATCTTTTGTATATTCTAAGTGACTTAATATTGCAACATATAGTCATTCTTGAAATGAATAAGAAGACTAGAACTCTTAAACATGATGACTAGATAATCTTGTGGCTATAGAGTTAATTCAATTACTTGAATTTTTTTTGAAGATCTCACTATAATATTTATTTAAATCAAACTTATAGTATTTCTGAATTAAAACTTTACTACAATAGATCATAAGTAGATAATCTTGTACCTATAGAGTTAATTTAATTACTTGAATTTTTTCTGAAAATCTCACTATAAATTTAAATCAAACTTATAGTATTTCTGAATTAAAACTTTACTGCAGTAGATCATAACTNGGTGAAGCCATGAAAATGTTTAAGAAATTGTGATGATCTTTTCACTTTGATCTTAATTTACTTTCAATCTGGG